>JAVYIG010008977.1:0-83315 GCA_035222895.1 Strongylocentrotus droebachiensis
ACTGTGAAGTAGTTGCGCTATAAACTTCCCATTTGTTTCAACACACCAAATGACCGTCTTAACATTTATTTTTTTACCAAAATGTACTATATCTTTCACTATCCTGTTTCTCTTATTTGTGTGCTTCAATAGAAACCAGAAAAAAGCAAAGGTTGGATTGGCCATCAAAGCCGTAATGAGCTATAACCACTATCGCAAATCACCTCAAGCGCCATCTCAGGTCAGCTGTAGCATTGTGTCCCGTAAGCGTTATTTTCTTCTGCGGCACAGATTGGGGCTTTTTTTAAAAAAGAGGTCTTGATTTAACCCTAACCCTAACCCTAAACTTTCCCATAGGCTCAACACGCACCTAACCCCATAGCTGCACTGTTGATTCTAGCCGTGAGATGGCGCTGTGCAGGTAAACAGTACCAGAGCCATCTATACATATTTAGTTTGACCAAACCGGTTCGAGTTGCACACAATATTGCGACTACTGCTTTGTTGGGCAACACAAAGCAAAATAATATACGCCATGTTGTGACCATGTGAAACCGAGTTGGCTAAACTCTGTATATAGATAGCTCTGAACAGAACACTAAGGCAAAAATGTCATCAATTAAGTATCGCTTTAAGGATTTTAAGTACCCGGCTTTCCCTTCTTCGCAGGTCTGTTCTTCCCGTATGGAATAAGTGAGGGGGACGCCTTCCTAGCCGCAAATGACGATGGATCAACTCCTCGGCGACTGATCTCCGTCGTTTTTCCGTTCTTTGATTACGAACATAGAAGTCTATTCGTAAGATAACATTTGTGATGATGATGATGATGATGATGATCAAGATAATGATAACAATGATCAATGATTCAAATGATTTTATTTCTCATGCAAAACATAATACAATGAAAAATTATATTACACAAATATGCAATGAAACGACAAATATAATAGAAAAAGCACGAGAAAAGAGGAACTAACTAAAAGCAGAGCTTGTTGAAGTGTTAGTTCCTCATATGCTGTTTTACGGCAATATAACATGAAAAAAGTATGCTTAGAAAATCAATAAATAGAAAAAATATGTAGCTAAGAAATTATAGATTGGGGGGGGGGGGGGGAATAAAAGAGAGGGAAAATAGAGGAAAATAGTAAAAGGCAAAAGAAAGAAAGATACAAAAAGGGAAAATGAATGATTGCAAAAGCTCTAGAAAAAAGAAATTAGATCAGTAGATATTAATCAGTTTTAATAATAATGACAATGGGCCCTATTGATAATTATATAATTATCAGTAATCGATATTTATAATCATCAATATCATCATTATACTTATAATAATAATGGTGATGACATTCTGAATTTGTTTACGATGCCTCTAAGCGCTTTAGAGACGGATTTTTGCATTATTTGTTTGGATTTACACCAAAAGTTTGTGACAAAATTAATAGGTCGTGTTTTTTTCATTTTACCAAATGCACAATATTCAACTGCCACCCGTTACAACAACAGATTAATCAATTAGCTAGAATCCATGCACTGAGCAATGAACATATAGGGCCCTGTATATAACGACTGTTCTATCCGGAGTTATCACACACATGTTATGTACTATCCAGTTTTCCGTCGATAGTTAATTTTCGGACAAATCGAAACGTTGTGCCAGGTCAACGCAGCCTGCTTCAAATAAAGGGTTTCCCTCTTTGTCTATGGATTGCGTCTGGAATAAATGTAATGTAGTTGGCGCAAGTGATGTAACGCCTCGTGCGCACCGCTCTTATGTGAATATTCATGCAGGTCAACACTAACGGGGTCATCTCGTTCTTGGAGGCCGTTTCACAATACACACCGGATTCTTTTCCGCTTGGGGATGGCCGACGACTTCTCACACCATTCTGGGGCGATGTCGACACGAGGAATGGCGGTGCTGTTTCCTATCGAGAAGTCCTGCGATTCGGCCAGGACGATGAGTTGTTTGTTGAAGCCGATAGGATTATCAAAGAGTCATTTATCGAAATGAGAAATTTTGTGTCGTCATGGATGTACATCGCGACCTGGGACAGAGTGGCCTTCTACAATCCTGCTGATCCCTCTATCGTAAGTACTCTTTGAGAGAACTTTTAGTTCCGGTAAAGGTGAACATTACGTAAGAATTGTCTCATTGTTTGTCAGTTTGGAGGATGATCACTTTAGAAAGGAGATTGCTCCTCAAATGCCTTATTATTCAAAACATATTGGGAAAAGGCTGTAAGTTGTTGATAAAATGTGTATTCAACATGCGAGTGTATCATTCTAAATCATACGAAATAATTCTCATGTTCTTTGTAATCAACTTTTCCCAAATTCTTTTCCGATTTAACCGCAAGACCAGTACTTAACTTTATCTTTATACCCATTGCCTAAAGAAACCTAGTGGTCCTAGTATTAAGCCTATGGCAATGTAAGAAAACAATAGTCAGTGTGTTTTAATCCTTCCTCATCACTCGATATACCGTTGATCTCTCTCTCCCTCTCCCTCTCTTGTCATTTTTTTTCATTTTGTATGGCGCAAAACTCGACGACCACCCCCTCCCCCCCCCCTCGCGCACGCCCCACACAATCGCCAATACCAAACGCATTATACAAATCTTACTATCTAGAATTCTACACAGGATGAACACCCTATCTCTCTAAATTCTTCGGACTTTTGAAAGATTGAAAGAACAAGATCGCAACTACTTCCGAAAAATCAACTCAAGGGCAATTTTAATATCATGTAGTAGTTTGTTCCGTATATTTAAATCATATTCGGATTAAGTAATACGTCATCGTAATGTTAGAACATTTCAATGGGTGACTCACAAGGCTTTTGAAATTGCCTTAGGTTGATCTATCGAAAGTAGATCAGATCGTTTTATAGGTTCTCTCTATAATTATAAAAATTAAAAGATTCTTCATGCTGCTAATGATCTTTTTTCCGCAGAGGAATTCCTTTCAAGCTGTGATTGTTACTGATGGTCGATATTCCTTCGCCATCTTTAATTACGGTGATATCAACTGGACAACAGGAGAAGCCAGCGGTGGTGATGGTAATGGTCTCGGTGGTATCCCTGCTCAGGTATGCAACACCATGGGCATAATATTAGAGGCGTATACAGGCACAAATATACCAAGGGGCTGACTCTCTCATCTGAGTTTCAACTTTACGGCGTTCATATTTTCGAGTTAGCAAAGCAAATATTGACTTTTTATTAGTTCGATCTTCACTATAAGAAATGAATCATATCAAAATTTGCTGCTCGAATTTTTTCAAAAGTCTCTGTAGGGCGGGGGCTGTAGTTCCTTAGCCCCGAACTATGCAAGCCTGTGGGCACAGTGGTAATAAATCGTTTTCAAATCTAGGACAATTTGTACGAGACGATTGTAGGTGGTTGATTTGTAATAATGGTGTGCTAATAGACATGATCATTGACTGTTCAGATGGAAATGAAATTGAATTTGACAAATGAAAACCGTTTTGGTCCACCTTTTTTTAACTATAAACAGAATGAGAAAGAACCGAAGTGAGAGTTCAAAGTTTAAACTTAAAACATTCCTGCCATAGGTTGGATTCAACGCTGGTGACGGAGTGACCTTTTACAGTGTCCCTGGATCTCAGACAGCGGCCGTCGTCGATATCGAAACGACATCGAACATCGGTGTACCTGGAAGATGGGTGTTCAGAACGGACAACTCCAACATCGAAGGACTAGAATGTACAACATTTGGTGTGTAAACAATCATCACCATTCTCGCACTTGCTGTTCTGCTTATAGAAATTCATATGATAAAATGGAAATTCTTTTTCATCTACAATTTTTCTGAGTGTATTTGAAGAGTCTCAAGCCAATCGCACACTATAAGATTTTACAGAGCTCCAATTGTCGGAGGAATCGCAAAAGTATTAGGTTTGGATATTCTTGTAAATGTCATCTATTCGGAGTAACGGCAAAATAGGTATAAATTCTGAGCCGATTTGTCTTTTTCCTATCTAAATAAGCTTGCTATTACAAAAAATTTACAAATAATTCCAATGATTATTCAAAACTCCAATCACTAGAATTTCAAATATTTGAATGTTCATAAGTACAAATTCTTCCGAAATCGAATCATGGTCTGATCACAGAATGTGCGATAGGCTTTATGTGTTGAGTAAATGTAACATCTTTAATGACGCTTAAGTATAGATATTTTGATCTACCAATTAAAATAACATTATAGTAGTTTTTCTCGGTTTTAGTCTTATTAATGCACAGGCTGCTGGTATTCGGCAAGTTCGCTATTAAAATGCCCATGTTTTTAATACTGAATCACCATGAAACGTTCTTGACCAAACCGCTAGCTTCTGTTTTCCGTTTGTAGCATTATAAGCATCATGTATCTGGAGATTTTTCGTTCTTGCAGGTAAAATTTCCTTGTTCCCTTTGGTCGGTTCAATGCTTGGCGCAACTCAGGTACTCATTAGCGGACCATGCTTCAACGCAACCAGTCTGATTGTCTGTGATTTTGACGGAATCGAAACTTTTGGAAGACTTCTGTCCGTCAAGACCGCCCTCTGCGTTTCGCCGACTTTTTACAAAGTAGGACGAATTCCTCTACGGGTGTCTTTAGACGGCGGAAGGACCTTCCTGTTCAAAGGCACTTTCACAATTGGTAAGTTTGAATATGTGATTTTTGTGTCAACGTTCAATGTATTCATTTGGTTGTAACTGAGCATCAGGCATATTTTAGGATTTTCTTTTATAGAAAATACGTTCATTTGCATTTACTATTCTATTAATGTCATTGGTCCTTTTAGCCCTCCAACAAATAAACCAGTCTGTGTTGTTTTGTTTGGTATCTTTTTCATCTTCATAAATTATATCATGCTGATAATCATAACAGATAATATAACATATTCTTGACAATGGTTATATGGAATTACTAAAATTGGCAAAGACGGGCCTACAATACATGTATTTCATCAAAAAGACACAGCCTAGGTCTAAAGCCATGACTTGATATTTCACAAGGACTAAACTGTTTTTGATATGTTGGTGTACTTCCAGATTTATCAAGGGTTAAACGACACATGCTCCTGCAACAATTGCTCCGTGGTGATGTTCTACACTAGCCTAACCTCTACTAACACCTTCCTAAGTTAACGCTTACCACAAACCCAACCTTCAAATCAAATAAAACCCTAACAATAACCGTATACTTCTTCACAAAGATCCTAAGTTGAACTTATTTCTAAGTTGGACTTAACATTTATGGAAAGCCTTTTCGCATCTATGAAAATATTTTATACAAGTTATTTTAAAAGGCATAAAATGCTGATTAAAATCACTTATATTTGTATTATCAAGGAGATTTCATGTTCTTGATGTGGAAGTTATAAAAAGTCTAAAATACTTGAATTTTTGCTTTTGAACATATTTTATTTTAAGGCTACAAATGGCTCTCCATAATATTTAAGTCCAACTTAGAGTTAAGTTCGACTTGGGATCTTTGTGAAAAAAAACCCTGGAGCAATAACTTTAGATTTCCAGCTCACCTAACCAAGACAGTGAAATCAATCTTGTCCAACAGGTAGCCATGAGGATGTTCCTGACAATGTATTTTCCCCTGTAACGGAAAGCAACCAAAGAGAATCCGACTTCGAGATCACGTGGGACACAGATGCCCTCCAAAGCGTGACCGAGGTCGACATCGTTGTCTACGGTTACAGAGAAGACAAGGGGGTCGAGTTCAGTGGACCTGTGATCACATTGGCTCAAGGAATCAACTACCGGCTTGGTATCCACAGAGTATCTGGGTTACCTTACACTGAGGTTCATTTCGAGATTGGGGTCATCGGGGTCATCGAATCTGGAGTGACAAAGTAAAATCAATGAATTTTAATGTTAAAGCTTGAATTCAGGTTGCATCGCTAGAAAAGATACACATAACAAGCTCAAATGAAGGATACATTGTTTTGAATAGCAGAATGTAAGCAATAAAGTAGGAAGACTGCGTATTGCATTGAACACTATATACCAACACACAATGGGACTACATTGTGGCACTGACGGAGACAAATTACCCTAACTTTCGGGGAATATTGGTTCACAACCTGATATTGTCATTACTGAAATATCGACATAGGAAATATGGCTGCATATTTAAGTTGCCGATTGTTAAATTGTACAAATGTAGAAGGCAAAGCTGAGGCGTATCCAGAGAAATAAAAACAGGGGTTAGAGGGGTGAAATGTACCTTCTTCTTTTCCTTCCTTTAACTTCCGTTTCTGCCTCTTTTCACCTTCTAGTTCTAGCCGGGCTGCGCTCTGGAGCAAGGTCCATGTTCTACAGTGGTACAAAGGCTATGAATTAACCAAGGATTGGTGCCAAGATTGGCTAGACGTAGAGGTGGAATATGACGATTATTTTCTTGACGTCACTCCACCGTGTCCGTGTACCTTTGACCAAGCCCAGCTAGATATCGGTAGGTTCAGTCCCCATCCAGAGTGTGACATCGATATCTCGTCACCTAGCAACTGCATCCACAAACCCGGAGCGACGCACTGCGTACGAGCCAACATGCCAAGGTAATCATTACATAATTATATGTAGTTTAATCCTAAGCATGTTCTTGTTATCCTGTACATTTCAAGCCCCCTGTGTCAAACTTTATTGTATCCAGTGCACAGCGAGAAACGAATGTATTATTTTTTTACTAGTTTGTACTATTTTGTTGAGAGAAACTGAAATATTGGTGGAACACGATATAACGTACCGTAATCAAATGATAATTTTTATGCCTACATAGGATAGCGTTGTCAGTTTAAATACAATGGCCGAAATGATCTTCAGAACTTATTATACTACAAGATATCTAAACCTTTCCACCGTTTTTTGTGGTCATTTTAGTACACAACTGGGTGGACAGGCATGCTGCTATGATTCAAAGGGAACGATCATCAATGTCTTTGATCTCCCAGGAGGGGGATATAGTCATCGGCGCCACCACGGGGGCGTCCCACCCTATGAGAAAAATGGGAAGGTGATATGATCTTTCTAATCAGAATATTTAGTATTGGGCAGCTTGAAGCTGATGTCGCTCTGCCTCTTTCTCAATGGAAGACTGACAAAGTAGAACGAGAGATAATGAGAGAAAGATTGAGGGGGAGGGAAAGGAATGGAATTCAAGGACTGTCAGGGGGGGGGGGGGGGGGTCATATCCTCATCCTAAAGCATATTAAATTGTCGTAGATGACTTTAAATGGAAACCCCTTTACCTCTTTCTTAGTGAAAGATAGATAGAAGAAAAAGAGATAGATAGAAGAAAAAGAGATAGAAAGAAAGAAAGAGAGGAAAGGTAGAGATAGAAAGAGAGAGAGAGAGAGAGAAAGTAAATGGGGGAGGAATGAAGATGGAGATGGATTTCAAGGAAGATAGATGGAGACAGATCAAAAAAGGAAAACTATATCGCTCATTAACATAGCGGTTTGCTGTACATTATGATGGCCATTGTTGATGACATTTCATACCTTTTATAAACAAGATGTTCCCACCCTATGGCATTATTGAGCGCCCCATACATTTGAAATATTGTTTTAAATATTTATATATAAACCTGACTTCAACTATTCAGGTACCGTATATGTCGCACTACCTCACCGACATGTTGCCTTGGACATACTGCTGCCGCTTCGGTGAACATGATGATCCCGAGTGCAAAAACTTTGCAAGACAACGACCATCTCAAGTTTGTGATAACTACAATCCACCACCACCAGGTATTCCGTTTACTTGTGTTATACCGGTTATCGAACCCACGACCTTCCAACCTTCCCAACAAGTGTTAAAACCACTCGACTATGACACCTCTACAAGTACGGGTTAATTGGCCCTTCAAAGATGTGTAAAAATGATCACCACGACGCTTAATTTCCGCGTGCAGTCGATGCAGTTAGCCGCTTCTTTCGGTCTCGTAGACAATTAGTCTTATGGACTCCTTGAATAGGTGTAAGAATGGGAGTGGGCGACCATGTCACAAGGCTTGTCTTAAGCTAGATATCTGTAATATAAACATAATCTCAACTATTTTCGAAAAATCAACTCAATAGACAAGGGTAATTTCATTACCGTTTTGTATGTCCCATAGAAATCGTGTTCAGCTTACGTGATACGCTTTTATCATGTTCGCGCATTTCCAAAGATGACGTTACTATGTTTGGAGGGAAAAAATAAATTGTCAACCACTATCAGTAGAAACCACACTGTTGTCCTTAGTTTAACAATGGATACATTCATATTTTTCATTTCCCTCTGCATCCCATTTTTCTTCATCTTTCACCCCTACACTTTCTCCTCTGTTTCCACACTAAACAGCACAGGGAAATGGCGACCCACATATTGCAACCCTTGATTCGACCATGTACACATTCAATGGACATGGTGAATTCACGATGATGAACGCAATGAATGGTACTTTCATCTTACAAGCAAGAACAACACCTCTTAGTGGTAAATTATATCTTCATCTCTTTCTTTTTCTCACTGTTTAGGCCTTTAATCATGTTTATTAATGTATATTTCTTTTGTCGATATTAAGCCTATATTTTCCCCTTATTAAACGTGAATGCAAGGTTATTCAGAATCGTCGTACCCAGACCCTGAAAGGCTATTGTGATGGCAATGTTGATGGTAATGGTCATGGTAGTAAAAAAATTCAAAGCCAATTGTCAGAATTGCATGATTAAATAGATCATAATTATACAATTAATCAATCATTCTTACATAATGAAATAAAAGGATACCTTATTGGATTTACTGAAGGAAATTTATGAATATCAAGATTCAGTCAAATGTGTTCTTATTTCATGTTTACACCTCGTCAACTTTAAGTGCCATGACATTGACGAAGGTTAATTGTTGAAAGGAAAAAGAGTCGCTATTTTTATGTCTAACATCATGTTTCATACCTCCCTAGGAATCCCAGCAGCCACAGTATTTGTTGCCATGGCAGCACGTTATGGTGACAGTGACGTAATCCATGTTCAAACCAATGAACGCAGGGTTCTTGATGCATATGTCCGACTAGCCGAGGATGAACAAAACTTCACCAGGATTGACTTTGATCAAGCTTCTCGATGGGCTTTTACAGGTTTTGTCTGCTATTTCAGTTTGCATCCTTAAATATAATCATGCCTACCCATGAACATATGATAAACAAATTAAATTGCAAATGAGTAACATGCTATCTACATTACAAAGAAGTTATCAACTTCTCCCCATTAAAGATTTACGGTAAACACCTTTTCGCAAACACTGAGAAGACGTACATGTATACGCGATTCCTCTTAGGGTTGAGGTTAGGAATTCGGTTAGTCATGTTAATTAGCGTAAGAGTATAGCCGCGCAGTGCAATTAATGTGGGATTGTGTGGAACAATTACATTATGCATAACGTTCAGCACCTGATTCTAAACATATCAAATTCGAAATTGTTTACCATTCATTGTTTTCTCAGGTGTCTCTGTAACCGGTCGCAACCTTACCTCAGGTGGAATTCTTATAGCTTTCGACGGCGGGGTAGGACTGACGTTGAAAGCCTCAGAGGGGGCCATGAGCATTCTTCTTGTAGCTCCAGACTCCTTCCAGGGTCAAACAAAAGGCCTGATGGGAACGTGGAATGGTGATGCTAGTGATGACTTTCTAACTCCGCAAGGAACTTTCCTCTCCCCTGGTTTGACTACAGAGCAGCTGCACGACCAGTTCGGGCTACAGTGTAAGATCCTATAACCACATTTTTCCTTAACATTTTCATCTTCATCGCCCAATATCACAAATTTTGTTCAAAAACAGAGTACAAGTTATATAAAATTACGTTAGTTCATTATATATGTGTGTCTAAGGAAGTTGGATGTTTGTTTGATATACTTTCGGGTACTTTTTCCATTGACTTGATACAGGGGAGATCGATGCTGCAGAATCTTTGTTCTTCTACGAAGTGGGCAACGACCACGAATCTCTTACCGACCGCGAATACCGTCCCATCTTTGAGCCGGTCACAAACCCTTTCCTAGACCAAACCCTGGTCGAACAGGTCTGCGGTACGAATCAGTTCTGTATCTTCGACTACCAGACAACGGGATCGCAGAGTTTCGCCGAGAATTCTGTGGAGGAATTCGAACAGTTTGAAGAGGCCTTTGACAACAGGGCTTCATTTGGTAGGTTCTTTCATTATGTATGTTGTTTGGCTTAGTGGTTAGATTTTATTGTTGTTAACGGCCATTTTTTATGACACGATCATAACTATTCTAAAGAAAAATCAAAATAATTCAATAAATGATGAAAAATGTGCGACCAATACATGACATAATACGAACATGATTCCTTTGGGATTCACACGTGCACGAAGGCTCGAGTGGATCGTGTAATACGCTAATCAAACCTGTGGAGGCAACTTCGGCTTACACCAATTTATCATTCTTATTGCTCATGTTGTATTTACTTTGCGTACGATTTCACTTTCACTATTGTCATTGGGCATGCCATTAATCTACATTTTGCCACTCCCTGCCTACGAGTTGAATGCGGTAGCCGGTAGGATGCAAAGGTTAATGTGTTTGGATTGGCATGTGTGCGCTTGTAAAATGGCGCCTGGTCGGAACACTCCCCCAGGTAGTGGAGCTTTTGTACTTACATGTGCGGATTAGCAATTCAATCCAATTACTTGGGTAATAATAACACCAATGTAAAGTGCTTAGAAACGTCTAATTGAGCGATTTATAAATGTGACATTTATTATTAACAATCTGTCTCTACGTTTTGTTTTTATCGTCATTTCTTTTAGTGAGCTGCCCAACTCTTTCCGCCCCTGCTAACGGAAGTGCCATCGTGACGACCTACATAGCAGGAGGCGTGGCTAGATTCGTATGTGACCGCGGGTTTGAGCTGAGTCACGAGGTCAACCTGACCTGCCAATCAAATGGGACATGGAGTGATGGCGATATCCCGACATGCATTGCGGTGTTCGTGCAGACAACGACCGCGGCATTTGTTTCCACCGATGCAGCTACGTCAAGGGTAACCACTGAAGATGTAAGATCAACAGCATCTTCATCCTCACGTTCGACTGAATCACAGACTGCTTCGGCAGGAAGTACAGCTGGACCAACCACTTATTTTATCAACCCCGGGACTTCTCCACTTATCACTGATACAATTACAACTCAACCACGGGGAGAGACGGGATCCACGGAAGGATATTATACCGAAGATCTAAAGACATCTCCACAGTTGACGAGCGCGACTCTCCAAAAGAAGGGTGATGATGGTAGGTTGAGGGAAAGTGTTGTTCGTTTGTCTGTCTGTCTCCTCGTTGTTGGTGGATTTTGTTTGTTTTGTTTGTTTGTTGTTTGTTGTTTCCTGTTCGTGACATTTTGTTTTCTTTATTTGCCTTTTGTTTGTGTGTGTTTGTGTTTTTTTCCTAGGGGAGATCCTTAATATGATTTATGTTGTATTATTTTGTTTGCCTTTACTTATTGTACCCCTCACCCCTTCAGCAAACAATCTGGAAGAAAAAAAAATGAAATCAAAGATTGGCAAAATGTCTCCGCCGGAACTGGTTCCTCTTCCTTGCTCTGAACGTCAACGCTTCAGCAACTACTAGTTTGCTGCTCCTAATTATATCCCCGGCCGATAAATGGACCAGTGCTCACCATATGTTAAACCTCAAAGTAATATTTTTGATCAACCATGTTTTTTTTTTAAACTATGACTTTAAGATTAACTTTTCCTCTTTCACTGCAGGTCTTCCCACCTGGTCGATCGTCGTGATATCGATCGGATCGGTTGCGTTGATCGCTGTCATCGGGCTTATCATAGGCCATCTTTGTCACCAGAAGAGGTATTAATTTCTCACCATTTCTTCAACATTCTTGTTCTGATTTGTCTTCTTTTTCACCGTGTCACACTCCTAATAATCTGGTGGGGATAAAAACTTTTCACGAACTTTCCCAAATCAGTGTGTTTTTCATCATGTTCATAATTCCACCTTTTAAGCTCCCACTCCAGGGCCTTTGCATATTTGTATGTGATCGATATATGTACAATATGTCCCATTAAATCCAACCTTAATAGCATATTATTCCAACAGAAAGTTTAAAAAAGGGACATAAAATTTAAAAGTTTTGATTTTTTTACTAAATAAACACTATACCTATATGGATTTGAAATTTGCTGACTTGGTAATATATTGTTACGTCGTGCCTGACAAGTATTCCATTTGTTCTAAAACACAAAACAAATAAAATGTCTTTTTTAAGCAGAAGTATGACTCAGGAGATTTGTATCTTTGTAGAGAACCAGTAATAGTATGCTATCCCGAATAATTTTTTCTAGTAATCCCCAATGGAGAAATCGCTTAGGAGCAAAACAGAAATTATTCATATAATAGACCAGTTCACGGTTAGCACCTTACTGCAATGACCCCGAATATCCACAGATCGTCAACACATGAAGAGGTCCCACTTAGTAAATTCTGAAATAATCACTCCTACAGCGATGGGGGTGCTTTATAAATAGCCTTTGTTCCCCCTTTTCAAAGAATATTTCCCCCTGTGTACAATGGAGTGCACTGAATGTGCATGAATGAATAATGTTACATAACTTTCATGAGCACGTATCCAGTATTTCGTCTCCGTATATTTCAAAATTTGTTCTGCAGTGACCTTTATCTGCTCATGCTCAGACTGCAACCGTGAACTGGGTTATTATTTGTAAATGACAAACATGAGAAACAGGAGAGTTGTCCATGCATACGTCACAACCAATCCACTGTCCACACAACAAATTGACATTCTCATATTTCAAACATTTCGCCATTCTGTTTGTCTTATATTTCTGCTTTCATTCAAGTTAACGCATTGCAATGGTTCGATTGCCTTTTAACATTCGTCTTCTACTTTTTTTTTGTCTTCTGAATTGATAGTGTGACACCTTCAAAAAGCGAGGAGTTGGCTCATCAAAATCCTACGTTCGTTAAGTAAGTATTTAAAATGTAATATTTATGTGTATTATAAATGTTATGGTTATTCTAATATCATAATGCCTATCTTTATAAAGTTTTGTAAGATATCTACGTCCATCATACTGATGTAGGATTGCTATTGGCAGGGGCAATGTAATAAACACGAAGTTTGAATCAGGAATAATGACTAATAATGATAATATTGAGTATGTGTTAACTTTATGAACTCTACACTTTAAGCAATATCCGTGAATGTACTAGATCTTGTGTCCGATAAGGCAATATGCGATATATACTGCTATACCCTAAAACAGATGGGGAACCTCTGTGTTGAGTCGCTTATCACTTATGGCAATATCTTAAGAATATTGAGTATGTTTCAGATTGTTTTATTTTAGTGGAAAATGATATAGAGTGACGTAACGCTCTCTCCCTCTCTTCTTCTTCCCGTCCGTCCCCCCCCTCTCTCTCTCTCTCTCATTCTCCCTCTCTCGCGCTCTCCCCTCCCTCTTCATTGTACTTTCTCTCCATCTACCTCCATTTTCTTTTGTAAATACTTATTCTCCTCTCTTTCTCTCTCTCTTTCTGTTTACAGGGTTGAGTCGGGGTAATCATCAAATCAACATGTCTCTCAGTCCTTGCTGGAATTTGAAAAATACCTGCAAATGAATAAAATTAACACTAAGAAGTAAATAATTTTCCCCCTCCCGTCCTGTGAAACTTTATTTTCTATGGTGTAACATTGCTTTTATATCCGTCCATCGATGTCTTTAAAAAAATTATACTAGCGATTAACATGGTGAATATTGAAAAATTATTTTTTACAGGCATATTACTTTCGCTTTGTCTGAAGAGGTAACTTGTAAATTTAAGGAACAACACAACATTCAGAGAGGGTAAAAAGCGTTTTACTTGTATCATTTGAAGGAATTGTTGATATCAAATTACATCGTTTCTGATTGTCGTCTCACGACTACACGTTAAAAAAAAAAGTAAGCTCCTTGTAACCGTTTGACGTTGAAATTAGTTCCGTTTCTAATAATCATGCAAACGAATAATTTTGTTCCGTTTCGTACAATCATGCAAACGTATGGGGAAAATGCGTTTGTGATTTTTTTATGAATATATGCATCATTTTTGCTCTAAGCAAAATGCGTCTAGTAATTTGTTTAATGAATATATGCATAATTTTGCTCTAAGCAGAGATGGGACAACTTAAAGGCAAAGACTAGAGTATGACAGTAAATAATCTGTTGATGATTATATAGAAAAAATTATGATGATTGGTTTATGTACCTTTACATATGATCGGGCAAAATGGTGACCTTCTCGTAATTAACTGCTCTTGTGTAATATGCATTAATGTGAATTTTGTATGACTATTCTGCAAAATAGTGACATGGAATTCATCCACCTTGTGATAAATTCAACAAGCTGCGATGTTTGCTTTAATGAATGAATGCTGTCGTCTAGTGGATATGTCACCGGAATGTGGATCATATGGTTCGCAGCTCGAGTCGCCGCGGCACTAATGCAAGATATTAATCTACATTTGCCGCTCTCCACCCAGATGAGGTAAACGGGTACCTGGCAGGAATTAATACTTTGAAATGCTAGAGCGCCATAATGGCAGCCATGCAAAAGCCGGGGTAAAATTTGCGAAGCGACAGGAGTTTAAAGTTTGACAGACATGAACTCTATAATTGTTATTATCTATATTAATTTTGTGTCAATATATATTTATATATAGTGTGAGGATCTTATATTAATACAACAAATGTGACGCATGAAATGGGGGCATTAAAGGATATTATATTCAGGAAATCAAAACAATGAGCGTACCAATTTATTCGTTTTCAGTATGCATAGGGTTGTTAAGAAATGAGATGAAGAGACAGATAAGAGGACACTTTTTTGTCTTCATAACACATTTTATCAATGGCAAATGCCTCAGATGTATTACATATCGTGGCCATAACTAATCAAATGCATTGATTTTCAGTCAGCTTCATTTGCTACATGGCGACGAATGCTGGATACGTGTTCATAAAATGTATGTAATCATTATTCATTGATGCACCGACGTTACGTTTTTGGTACACAAATGAAATTAGGGACGTTTAACTTCTGCACGACGAGAACGTGGACTGCCCCTTTGAGGCAATGTGACGTCCTTTTAAGGCACTGACAGTGACGTCACATTGCCTTAAAAGGGCAGTCCGCGTTCTCGTCGTGCAGAATCTAAAAGTCCCTAATATATTAGAATGGGCAATGAAGCACCTCCTTCACTTTGGCAGTGATTATTGTACAATGCACAACATGAATTTCATCCATGGTTAAAAGATCTGCGTATATTCGGGGGACATTTGTACATATGTCTTCTCCGAAGTTGTCTTCTAATAATCACCTGACAATTTTTTGTTTAAAGCCCAAAAGCCTGCATGTAGATGGCGTCAATATCCGGTACCGAACACCAAACTCAAATAAAGCCCAAACAATGATTCACCAATGTCGACAAGCTGTGACGAGACAAAATCAACAATACTAGGATAAAAGACATTTTCGTTTCTCATCAAACATTTTAATGTATTTATGAAGGTTCTTTGCACCTCGTTCATCAATACTTTCAAAATGATCATTACTATCATTAAATTTAATGGTCTTTCCTAATCTGATTGCAATATGGATTCATATAAGTATGTAATAAAATGTTATTAAAAAAAGTCATGAAAAGTTAAGGCCCCTCTAAAGTGTTGGGAGCCCCACATATTTTATGGCAAAATTACCTATAAATTGTATCATTATGTGAAAGAGGATGTCATTTAATACACTTTTTTGCAAGGATTTTAAAAACAAATGTGTTTCAGGTCGAACTTTTTTTGTTAATACAAAACTTATGTATTCTTTTATCAATATTTGTCTTCAAACACTATTTTATTTGTGGGGGAATCTTTGCAAAAGTGTGTCTTAAATGACATCTTATTTCACATTTTGATACAAGTTAAGTGAATTTTGCCATAAAATTGTTGACGAATTTGGGGGTCCCAACACTTTAAAGGGGCTTTAAGCAGTGATAAGAATGGATTCACACAAACACGATCGTGAAGACATACAGAAAATCGACTCAGTAATAGGGAATCCAATCATAAGAGCAAACAGCTTCGCTCTATCGAAAAATTGAGAAACTGGATGGTTGAGGTTAGGACAAGAGGCCTGAGCCCCCTGACGAATACGTGCTTATGACTCTACAGATATCATTTATAAATGAGTACGAAAAAAAAAGATCTCATTTTGTTTTAATTTAAATATTTTAAACACTGGAACATCAGGTCAGCTTGCCCCACAATGTGAGGTCACATCGCTCTTGTGTGTCTCCATTGGATTTTCCTTCTGATTTTCTTTGAATATTGCTTGGTTTTTGCAACAAAAGCGAGAGAAAAAATGGAAACAATATTCACACTTTGGGAGGGGTGGGGTCGAGGGTTCATCGATAATGGCGAATTATTGATTAACTAATAACATACTAATGGAGAAGGTTTTTCATAACTCTGTGGGGACAAACAAAAATGTCTTCATTCTATGAAATATTGAGGAGGCATTTAGCTCCCTCGCCTCCTGCCAACCTTCCAATCCTCTCCACAATCCAAACGCTTTACATTTTATCTATGACAGGTCTTTGCACCTCGTTATTTCTCTCCATAAACATGATTAAGATTTATTTATCATTCAGTTTCTACAAGATTTTGAAGTGGAATTGTATCACCTTGTAATAAACCTAAACAAGCAGCTTTATCTGCCAAATGAATGATCATGTTATTTGCACTGTAATAAACAGAAGTAGACACACCTAAAAGGGGGCATAAAATCATATCATATCCCAATAATCAAAATTATGAGCTGTCCAATGAATTTGTTTTTAGTATGCATCGTGTTTGTATAAAAGCTAGGGCATTTTGACACGTAGAGACACGTAGACCATAACTTACAGAGGATTCAGAGGAAACACAGTTGAAGCGAGGACGTAAGAAGAAAAAGGAATTAATATCGGAGGTACAGTGGAGGCCGGAGCGCAAAAAGTTAACAAAAACAGATAAAAGAAGAAGGTATTAGAGAAAGAAGCAACAACTGCGAAAGAGATCTTGTGGTTTCTGGAGGAATCCGACGGAGTCGACCAACGATGTCTCGAAAAAAGCAAGTTGCTTTTTTCCTCTTCGTCACTATCATCTTTGACGTACTGAAGTCATCAAGTAAGATCAATACTTGTGTCTGGTTTTCCAAACTGACCCTCTTTCTTTGAAATAAGTAATATAATATTTATTTCCTGCCGTTTAGTTATACATATCACATATCTTTCTTTGGTGGTTATTTGTAGATTGACAGTGTATTAACGCTTGATCATTCGTGATATCGTAACATGTTAAAGTTTAGAGAGCAAATAATTACCGACTACTCTAACGATAGGAAAAACTATAGCACTGCACAGAGTGGATTTGGCAGTTTTATAAGTTACTTTTAGTATCATTAGTATTATTATTATTATCTAGGGCTGCTACTAGATGGTATAGCCCCGAGATCAACGAGACGATAATAATTGTCTACCCGCCAGAGTAAACGCTTTTTTAGACATGACACTGTAAACCGCTGCGGTTTTCTGTAAGTGTAAAATTAATGTCAGCTGCGCACATTAGAGGGGGAACAGAGGACTTACACATATTTACTGAGCTCTGAGTTATAAGATTTAGATATGTGTACTAAATTTTACGTCATCATACAAAAAGAAAATCGCGGCGGTTTGGCCGCGTCATATCTACCACATCCACAATATGATTAAAGGGATCGTTTAACAATGTGAAATCTGAGTTGCACTGCCCTACGTGTCTATGATATGGTGTATTATTAAAGCCCTAACGAAAATTGCGCTTCAAAATGATCAAAAAGTGCCTCAAAAAATTAAAACTCGTTAATTGACCGGTTTTACCGTACTCGTTTTTCCCAATAGACTATATTGTTATGAAAACCGTTAGGAAAACGCAAAACTTGGTTTCGATTTCCAATCATAAATATCTTTATGATCAGATATAGGCGATCAGCTTGTAAAAGTCAGGGGTTCCTGACTGACCTGAAGGTTTATAATTATCATTGCAGCATGAGCTCAATCCAGGATTTTGTTTCGGAACCTGAGACATAGTTACCGGATCCCGTCAAAAAGTCATCATTATTGATAGCCGTCATTCCGTCAAGACTTATTCGTCAAGATAGTCGTCAAGTAGCCGTCAACGCATGTTAAGATATGGAGGGATAAACAATGTTTTTTTTTTTTTTTTTTTTTTTTTTTTAGGGCTTGTATATCAATGGCAACTACGCGCAACAAAGGTCCTTTTTATCTGAAATTCTTCTATACCAACATTGAAAGAAGAAATTGTCCACCTTCACTGGATTTTGACATCTTTCATTATTTATTTATTATCATTTATTGCAAAAGAGATCAATGGTTCCAAGTTTAATTGGTAAGGGCATGGACCTAATACATTATTAGGTCCATGGTTAGGGTAATCCTAACAAGTAGTTTCAGCTTGTACTAACCTTGCAATTTGTCAGGCAAGCTTTTATCCACTCCAGACCTGTGAACTTTCTCTAGCAAAGCGATTGTTCACATGGTTTCTTAACCCTAATAAGGCCGGGGGGGGGGGCCATTATGGCCCCCCCTCCACAATTTTTCCGATTACTCGGGAACGCATATGGATGGCGCCCCGCCGCTCGCTGACTTTTTTCTTTCGAGTCTTGCGCAACTTTTAAAAGAATTTTTTTGAAAATCGGACCTACGGTTACAAGGTCACGTGACCTTTTGTCTTTGCATGTCAACCCGAAAATCGCTCATTTTCGTGATTTATGTACAAAACATATGGAAAAGTCATTTTCCTAAAAACAGATCAAACATGGATTATTGGGTCTTGTTTAAAGTTTAGGTGGTTGTTTTGGGAGTCAATATAGTTGAATTGTGGTAAGAAATTAAATAAAACAACAAAAACAATGAAATACATAAGTTAAAAAAACATTGAAATACATAAGAAATTATCAAAACAATGGATAACATAAGGAATAAGCTGGCTCTTCCAATTTTTTTGTCGTATTATTATTCAGAATGGTCTAATGAATATATGTAGTGAAAAAGAATGCTTAAAGGGATCCGGTAACTTTGTCTCAGATTCTGAAACAAAATCCGGGATTTATCTCATGCTGCTATGATAATTATAAACCTTTATGTCATTCAGGAACTCCATGACTTTTACAAGCCGATCACCTGTCTGATTATCAAGATATTTATGATTGAAATTACAAATTTTCAAAACCGTTCGCCGGACGGTTTTCATAACACTACAGTCTATTGGGGAAAACGAGTATGGTAAAACCGGTCACTCAAAGGTTTTTACTTTTTTGAGGCACTTCTTGATCGTTTTGAAGCGCGATTTTTTTAGGGCTTCAATATTACACCATATCACAGACACTGATAACACGTAGGGCCGTGTATCTCAGATTTAACATTGTTAAACGATCCCTTTAAATATGAATAATATATGATTTTTTTGGTAAAAATGTGATTTTTATTACTTTATTTGCATAAATTACCATAAATATGCAAATGAGTGAATTTTTCAAAAAATTGAAATTATCATATTATTCTATACACTTCACTTGACATGCGTGCACATTTTCGCGGCGATTGGCCGCTTCGCGGCCGAGATCTTAAGGGGGGGGGGGGGGAGGGGGCCATAATGGCCCCCCCCCCCCGGCCATACTAAGACCTCAAATAGCCCGGCCTTTTTAGGGTTAAAGTAGATATTCATTGATTTTAAAAAATTAACTTTATTTTCATTATTGCAAAGTTGAAACTTTGATTCGACAAGGTTAACAAAATTCAATGCTTGGAAACATTCGAAGTAGTGATTATTATAAATTACAAAATGCTTAAATACAGCCCCGGTATAGCACCTAAAAAGCTCTCCGAACGCTGCTGAGATGTGTGACCTCACAGGATGGATATGATTTGCACAAGCAGACGATGTCCCATGACATCTCACACATTTTCAGAGCCTGTTTTTCTTCTCTTGAGTTCTTTCTCTTACTTCACTACCGTCAGGCTAAATGTATAATCTATTGCCTCACTATAAACCCCGCGCATGGTTTTATTTTGATGACAAAAATAAAGGAATCTGTCGCTTGTAAACAAAATAAGACGCCATTGTATTTTCAGCTGCACACACCGCGGTAAGTTCGGCGTTTCAAGACGAAACACATGTCGTCCTTAATATCATTCCGGGGGGTTTTCAATTTGAAAGTCTGGTTTCTTTGATTGTTAAATAAAATAACCTCTATCCTGTGTATTTCCACAAAAAAAATCTAGTTATCAGAATCCGTTTCATATCCCCTTATGAATGGTTTGAAATGCCATCACATTTATGTACACTGAACTCATTATAATTTGAGAAATAATAGCTTTGCAATCATGTACACTCTTTATGGAATGTCGTCTGCTTGGACAGTATTAGTGCATTATGTGACGTCATCAAAACATCGTTATTTCTCTGGCGAATCTCTCGTATATCCCAGATGCTATGAAAGTGGTTTTATTTGTATTATTTTTTTATAAATCACCCAATATGTAGTTGTAGTAGCTTACCAGTTTCTAGTGATACATTAGTTGCCATATTTGTGATTTTCTTTGAATGTCCACTTTAAGTGTGCTGCATCGAGATCACTGGAGCGAAGATAGGTGACAGGAAATAGACAAAGTCCCTATTCACTTTTAAATTAGAATTAATCCCTTTTATCCAAATAGTTTTTGCACTTTTCTTGACCCGTTGGACCAGGGACCCAAAGCACATTGACATACCACTGATGGTAAATTTGCCATAGCAACATCATTCAACAGTCAATCAAAACAAGGTTTCCATGGAAGTTACCATTAATTGCAAATTACTATCAATGGTTAGTTTTATGCTACGGGGCCTAACAAGTGTGTTTCAAAGTCAATAAAATTGGCATCATCCCATCCAATGCTATGTCCAGTGTTTAGGGAGTGTTATGCGGCTGCTGAATGGCGGGATGCATTTCTCTATCAGAAGGCTTCTGTGTGCTCTTTCAATTGGACATTCGGTGATGCCCCTGTTTCTCCAAAATGTTAAGGTTGGTGGAAGCATAAAGTCTATGTCATATCATTGACTTTTCCATCTCTCTCCTTTCAGATGGAGATTCCTGTCTTACTGACACGAGCCCACCGGTTGTAACATGTTCAAATGTTACTACTCTATCGTTTTGCCCCAACTCCTTCCTTGGCCTGGGTCTGGGGGTTACCTACACCTACTCAGATGTGAACCCTGACCAAAGTGGGGTGACGTACAACGTCTCGACAGGTACAGATGGAGACTTCATCCCACCAGGACAAACCCCTGTAACGCTCTTTGCAGTTGACCTTTGCGGGAATAACAGCACCTGTCTATTCTACGTCGAAAATACGCGTGAGTAAATTGAATAAATTGCTTAATTTCATTTATTTTCTTCTTTGAGACAGAGGCTAGTCAGACACAGGCAAAGATATTAGGAAAATAGTGAAACATGTTCAGGAAATAAAGTGCAATCATTCAATGCAAGAAATGTGTACAAAAGGCAAGATGGCAATCTTGCATAATCAACGTACTGTCGATATATTTTTGGAAAATAATGCTGTTATATTTAACAACTGTATTAAAGGCCAATAAAATGGCCTTTAATATGTTGACTTGTCGAAAGTAGTTGCGATTGTAATGTTATAACTTATGATCTACGTGAATTTTCTTGATATCTTTTATCTTAATCGGCAGTAACTGAGTTACCAGTCAACTGTCCAAACCTGAATCGCAATGTAAGCACAGATCTCGGCCAACAGACGTATACTTTCATCCAAGACTTCTTCCAAGGTGACGTCACAAAATCTGTACCAGGTTACAGATATCACGGAGGTGGTGTTTCGATAGATCTTACACTAGGGGGTGTTTCTCCTGGAAGTACGGTTTCTATAGGAAACCACGATTTGGTTGCAGTCGTCTATGATGACGTATTGTCTAAGACCTGCAGAGGGGTCTACAATGTCCAAGGTAAATTATGATCACAGACAGATCAATATTGTACGATGGTAATTGGGGGTGGATGTGTGATGTGTGATGTGGGAGGAAGTGTTCATGTGCGTGTGGACGCCGGTATTTGTGTGCGTGTGAGGAAAATTGGCCTTACATTTACAGAAGTGGGAGCAAGTGAAGTTTTCATGAACTTTTAACACTGGGCTATTGTGGCTATTGTAGTCTCTTTTAAAAGATTTAAAAAAAGAAGTTTAAATAGATTGTTTCTGTTTGTCTGTCGCTCAAAGTTGGGGTATTCTGAGGAGGCTATGAACAGTGTGTGGTCGGGTGTGGTCGGGTTGTGTGTGTGTCGTATGGTGGGGATGGGGGGGGGGGGATTAGTGTGTTTGGTTGGGTGGGGTTATTTTTTTTATGTTACAACTGATTTCATTTCCTTTTCATCAATTGTTCAATCTATGTAATGAAAATGTTTTGAATTCATGTCAAGGAAAAACAACTGTATTTTATTTCTAAAATTAATTTGTATTGTTTCATACAAGCACAATTATTATCACCAGGCTATGTTTGAGGATAAATTATGCTTCATGAACTATCAACAAAATACAAAAAACAAAAAAAGTGAGTTAGGTTTTTTTTCGTGCAT
Organism: Strongylocentrotus droebachiensis; assembly: GCA_035222895.1. Lineage (NCBI taxonomy): Eukaryota > Metazoa > Echinodermata > Echinoidea > Camarodonta > Strongylocentrotidae > Strongylocentrotus > Strongylocentrotus droebachiensis. The sequence goes on from JAVYIG010008977.1 coordinate 22,743, forward strand.
GTGGATGTTAGTGTTTTTGTGCGCAAATATTGATATTTGTGTGGGTGCAGATGACGGGTTTGTTTGCATTTTCTCTCCTTCTCTTTTTCTCTCTTTCTCTTTCTCTCATTTTCTCTCTTCCTTTCTCTCTCTCTCTCTCTCTCTTCCTTTCTCTCTCTCTCTCTTCTTTCTCTTTCTCTTTCTCTGTCCCTCCTTCTCCCTGTCATCTTCGTTACTGCTATTTATTTCCCTTTATATACCTTACCCCCTCTCTCTCTCCCTTTCTTTATCTTACACACACTCACACACACACTCTCCCATACCCAACCACTTTTCCTTATCCATGATTGCTCATGCTCCTACTACAGACTTACCGCTATTATCATTGCTCAAGCCTAATTTCTAAGAAACGGGTAGCCTATTAGATATAAATTACTTTTTTTTTGAATGATTCAAATCTCTCATGTTTTTATATGCTATGTGATAATGAGTTACATGTATATTTGATGTGTTTGTCCTGCTGGTGTATATACATATGCGTATCCGGACACCTAACCATGGACATCCACCCCCGGATAACCACCCCAGTCAACTACCCCCTAGGACAACTATCCCTTAGGACAACTACCCCATAGGACAACTATCCCCCAGGACAACTACCCCCGGACAACTACCCCCTAGGATAGTTGTGCGGGGGTAGTTGTCATAGAGGTTGGTTGCCCTAGAGGGTAGTTGTCCTAGGGGGTAGTTGTCCTAGGGGTATTTGGGTGGGGGTGATTGTCTGGGGTGGATGTCCAAGGGGTAGGTGTCCTAGTCATTGTGTTATTGTAATTTTTCGCAATTCGGCTTTACCGCAATGAGAGTATCTTAATAAACCAGTTTTAATTGAATTGAATTTAATGTCATATTTCATACTTCAGACTCCTGGGTGACACCTCTTCCTTCAGCTCTGTTCTTTCCATTTGGATTAAATGAAGGGGACGAATTTTTACCCGCCAACGATGACGGTTCCACAGACGAGCTACCAATCGCAGTCGTCTTCCCTTTCTTTGATCACGACCATACCAGTATTTTTGTAAGGCCCTCGTAGTTCAAGCCAATTTATTTTGTTTAAACATGACAGTCGTACCCATTAAAATTCAAATGATGAACCGGTCTCATAAGAATAAAATTCTGACACATTTTTTAATTTTATACTTTTGTACGATAAAGGTTTTTCAGGCCGATTCCACAGCTTTTTCAGTACATGGGATAAAACGTTCGTTGAATTTAGCGCAGTCTTTTTTCTTCGGCGGGGACTGTCATTCTAAATGCATTTCAGTCATTAGTTTTATAGTATAGGGCACTGTAATTTGTACTTTTATTTTTCAAATTCATTCCGTCTAGCGGTCGTGCTAACATTCATTCTAATTATTTGGCAATTGCTGAAAGGTAAAATTCAAATTCGCGAATGGGCAGTCGAATTTGTAACTTGTGCATTTTCTAATTAATATGGATATGTTTATTTACGCCCTACTATTTTTACCCCCTGATAATGAAGTGATTTTGAAATATTTCGTTCCATTGTCATACGTGACGCACTATCAACATGGTAGGCTAAATGAAAACCTTGTAAATTTATTTCATATTTCCCAATTTCTTAACCTCTTACACCTACATTATATAAGATGTCTCAACATTTACTCCTAGTGCTTATTACAATTAAAATAACCATACTTTTTTAGGGTTGGGGGAGGTAGTTTGCTAAATGGTGGACGTCATTCGAAGTCTAGAAAGTATAAAAGTATCATCGTGTACTTATGTCTTATCTACATTTATGACTTTCATCATTTTCATGTCGCTCAATAAAATCAGAGTGTACTTTTTTGTTTCTTTATGAAGTTATTAAAATAGCAATGAAAGACATTGGATACAATAAAGATTAGTCTTGTGCGTGACTCCCCGCCCCTAAATTGGTTGCATTGGCACTGTTGCGAAATTCACTGGAAGAACTTGTAATGACTTTGTATTAATTATCTTATAACATTTGATGTACCATGAGATATTTCAAACTTCACCTTTTTTGTGACTCATTTGAATTTTATCAGGAAAGAAAAGATTTTCTTGATCCAAGCATACTTTAAATTAAAGATTTCCCGAGATTGTAACTGCTTAGGGCAGTCAAATGTTATTGGTATAGTTGCTAACTCCTTCTCCCCTCCCCCTCTCTCTATCTCTGTGCCTCTCTCTCTCTGTCTCTCTCTGTCTCGTTCTCTCTAATATGGCCAGGTCCCACTGGCCGACGGACACAAAACGTATGCATAAAGGACACAGCGGACGAGCACAATTTCGGGGGTGGCTCCATCCGTTTTCATCCGCACCAGAAATGGACAAAATTTGCGAAAATTTGCGAAAACAGAACGGAAAATAACGGACGTGTGTAGTATGTAGCGGGGATGTGAAACGGATGTTCATCGGAAGCCTAGCGGATGAAAGCGGATGGAAGTGAATGACAGCTTTGAATACCTTATATACGAGATGCATACGCTTACATCCTTTCTATTTCCGTGCTACTAACGATGTATAGACGTTCCATGTACCTTATCTCTCCTCCCTCTTTCCGTTTTCAGCTGCAGCGGATGTGAGTTGCGAGGATGCCCAGAGGATGCAAAGAGGATACAGCGGACGTTTAACGGATGATAACGGACATAGAACGTTTGTTGCTCGTATTTGTCGCGGATTTACATCGTACACGGCGGAAGTTCATCCGTTCTAAAAGTTTTGTGCAGCTCAAAACTTTTTGCGCGGATGAAATCACAGTGGACGGCTGCTCGATGGATAGAGCGTATGAAACACGTATGCAATGAGTCCACAACGGATGCATAGTGTTTCCAACGGATGGCAAGATTTGTTTACGTTTTACATCCTCTTTGCATCCGTAAGTGCAGTGGGACCGGGCCTTAACATCTTTTCCCTCTCTGTGTGTGCGCGCGTGTGTGTATCTGTATGAACTAATCAATTTTCTCTTTTCCTACAAATTATACTCGTTCGTTTTATTTTCAACTTTCGACATGGATAGTCTAAATTGATAGTTACCACCGTCTTCTATATCTTTCTCCCCATCTGTGTTCTCCCCGTGTTTATGATATTCCCTCATTGTCACTAAAATCTACAACCAATCGCTTTTGTATAAACGTTGATGCCGGTCAACAATAACGGTGCCATCTCGTTCATTTTTGTTTCTTGTTCGTGCTTTCCTTCATATTCTCTCTATAATATCACAACCCCCCCTTTTACACTTAATTTTATTACCAATCGCTTACATATAATGTTGATGCAGGTCAACAATAACGGTGTCATCTCGTTCTTGGCGAGAGTTGGTCAATTTACCCCCGATCCGTTTCCACTCGCCGATGGCCGACGCCTTTTGACCCCATTCTGGGCTGATATCGACACGACTAATGGTGGGACTCTATCCTATCGACAAGTCTTACGATTCGACCAAAACGACGCTATATTCCTCGAAGCTGATGATATTATAAGAGCATCATTTGTTGACATGAGAGACTTTGTGTCGTCATGGATGTACATCACGACCTGGGACAACGTGGCTTTCTTCGGTGCTTATGATACCTCTATCGTAAGTACACTGGCTTAATCTATTGTTCGCCGTTAGACCTATTCATTTATCATCTGTCTCCAACTTGGTGCTCAGGTACTGTTTCATGATAGCGTGATATGATTTTTGAAAAATCTCCTGACGGCTTTCCACAAGAATCCACAAAATCCAAGGCGAAAAATCCCTAGCAATCTACAGAGTCTTGCAAGTACTAGAGGGCATTTGTCCTATCGGCCAATTTGCATACGCGACAAAGGGGTTACAGCAGATATTACACCCAAGTCAAACCTCCTAGAAATCATGCTGGCCATGCACACCAGTCCTTTGAACATGTGTGACCAAAGTATAGACTAAATATTCATTTTCCCCCATCAAGCAATCTATGTTTTTGCCCCTTTTTTGTTATTTGTTTTTTTTCTTTTTAGAAACTTTTTTGTATATTCTTTGTTCCGTCTTTTTCTTCCACTAACATAACAAAAAGTTGAGAATCATTTCATTTATTATCCTGCCGTGTTATCACTTTGGTTTCATCTAAAATCATTTCATATTCATATCAAGATATAAATTTGGATAATTTTGATATTTTACTTCTGAATCAGAGAAATTCCTTTCAAGCTGTGATGGTGACGGATGGCCGATACTCCTTCGCCATCTTTAATTACGGTGATATCAACTGGACAACAGGAGCTGCCAGTGGTGGTGATAGTGATACTGGTCTTGGTGGAATCCCAGCTCAGGTAAATCATTAAATCGTTTGGTTTATACCTCCTTCTTCTTAAAAACTAGGGACACGATTGTGTATATGGTAACGAGCTCATGTATTACAGTAGCCCCACCCATTTATGATATAATACATCAGTAACACCGCCAAACCGACTCCAAGCCGAGTGCAGACCGAGTAATTCTCCAACATTTGGTGTCAGGAAACTTGTGGTCAGTTTGGTGACAGTATTAGGGTCTTAGTTTTTTAACGATCCTATACATGAATTTGATCTTCAAGAGCTGAAATGAAATGTTCTGTCCTATGACGTAAGGCTTAACCCTAATAAGGCCGGGGGAGAGGGCCATTATGGCCCCCCTCCACGATTTTTCCGATTGTTCGTGAACGCATATGGATGGCGCTCCGACGCTCGCTGACTTTTTTTGTTCGAGTCTTGCGCATCTTTAAACAAAAAAATCATTAAAAAAAATCGAACCTACAGTTACAAGGTCACGTGACCTTTTGTCTTTGCATGTCAGCCTGAAAATCGCTCATTTTTGTGATTTGTGTACAAAACATATGGAAATGTCATTTTTCCTAAAAATAGATAAAACATTGGTTATTGGGTCTTGTTTAAAGTTTAGGTGGTTGTTTTGGGAGTCAAAATAGTTGAATTGTATTAAGAAATGAAAAAAACAACAACAATAAAATACATAAGTTAAAAAAACAATGAAATACATAAGAAAATAACAAAACAAGAGAAAACATAAGGAATAAGCTGGCTTTTCCTAATTTTTATGTCGTATTATTATTCCAAATTGTCTAATAAATATATGTGGTGAAAAATAATGCTTAAATATGAACAATATATGATTTATGGGCAAAACCTTATTATGACCTTATTTGCATAAATTACCATAAATATGCAAATGAATGAATTTTTCAAAAAATTGAATTACCATATTATTCTATACACTTCACTTGACATGCGTGCAAATTTTCGCGAAGATCGGCCGTTTCACGGCCGCGATCTTAAGGGGGGCCATAATGCCCCCCCCCCCCCTCTGGCCGTACTAAGACCTCAAATAGCCTGGCCTTTTTAGGGTTAAAGATTCAGTACATGTAATGATGCACTGCTTGAATTTAAAACCCGTTTGAATAATATATGCCGCATATATAGAGAATAGACATATACATCGTTTTATTCTTTAACTCGGGAACCAATTAAAACACATATGAGAGAAGTCAAAAGTATGTAAATTGAGTTTCTCATAACAACAGAGAAATGACAACTCTGACGATTTTCAATCTTTTCTTTTGGGAATTACCAATACCGAGCCTTGAAATAAGACATAAGTGTCAAGTTACATTTCTTAGGAAGTATTGCTCCAAAGTTCACTTGCTTGACTCTTAGGTTGGATTTAACGCTGGTGACGGAGTGATCTTTTATAGTGTTCCTGGATCTCGGACAGCGGCCGTCGTCGATATCGAAACGACATCGAATATCGGTGTTCCAGGAAGATGGGTATTCAGAACAGACAACTCCAACATCGAAGGACTAGAATGTACAACCTCCGGTGTGTAAACAATCAACACAATTCTTGCTATTGCTGACCTAATCATCATCATGACCATTTTCAGCATTTTCCCTCTTACTGACTTTCGGGTCATGATGACACTCTTTAACCCCTCATTCTCGTCTCGAGGATCCTCCCAATTTTGACGAACTTTACTGCTATCTTTCTTTACAAATATCTTTCCATGAAATCGTTGGTCTTCCTTTCCCACTTATGCCACCCTCTTCCATATCCCACACTCTTTAACAAGTTCATCTTCTCTTCTCAACACCAATCCTTCTCAATCTACTTCTTTTTTCCACTTCCAACACAGTTTCATCGACACCCGGCCTTTCCATGACCTCACTTGTTTTTTTCCTATCGGACAGTTACACCACACAAACATTAACTGTTCAGAGATAATTGTGGTTCCTGGGTTTCTTTATTTTGATATCAACATGTCGTTCTCCCTTCAATATATTCATTGTATCTTGAGCTACTTCGTCTTCTTTTTGTAAAATGAAACTGATGTATTATATCATACATGTGTGAAAATGAAACAGTTGGCTTTGGTCAATTAGAAGATGTAAATGAATATGTCATCTCTTGATATATGATTCGAAACATGGCGGACGCATGAACTTCTTAAATGCATTACAAGAGAGAATCTACGTATGAGCACCGAAGCGCGTAATATTCGTTTGACACGCCCATGTATATTCCACTTCATTGACCATGGGTTGGTTTTCATCCTAACAGGTGCAATTTCCCTGTTCCCATTGGTCGGTTCAATGTTTGGTGGAACTCAGGTTCTCATCAACGGACCGTGCTTCAATTCAACCAACCTGATTATCTGTGATTTCGACGGATTCGAGACTTCTGGAAGACTTCTGGAAGACGAGATCGCACTCTGCGTTTCGCCGACTTTCTACAAAATTGGACGGATTCCCTTGAGCGTATCTCTAGATGATGGAGTCACGTTCGATTTCACTGGATTGTTCACAATAAGTACGTTCATATAAACATCGTCTTTTATTTAAAAAAATGATTAAACACAAATAAAACAAATCAAACATTTCCACCTTATGTTGTGATCAGATCAGAATCGTTGGCTTAGGTTGCAGGTTTGCCTAACAAAATATTTACCCGGAAGTTTTTTAAAGAATTAACTTATTCATAAATTAATGATATGTTAATGCTCCGAATCTTCTTTGACTTCCAACCAAATAGTTCCAACCAATAAACAATTTGTAATTGTTTGACTTCAGATCATTCTTCATTTTCTTCATCTTTCACGAGAAAAAATCTTAAAGATAAACTTGAGTTCTGGTAAAAAAAGAAAATGAATTCTCACAGAATCTAACGAAACTTACACTGAATGTTCAAGATTACAAATAAATGTCATGTGCCAAACAATTTTGGAAGAAAATGTATACTGGCTAAGTAATGAGCATAGAAAGATAAGGAAATCAGGGTAGTACTAGCCCCGACACCATGTGTGTTGTCCCATATACATTTTTCTGTGTAAGTGATTGTTACTTTACCAAGACTCTGCCAAATTTATGATGATTTTGATGACTCCAAAACCTTGCATTACACACCATTACTTACATGCTATATGATCAACTTTTCTGATCCATTCCACACCTTTTCTTTCACAATGCAATCGCATTACCAGAACTCAAGTTTATCTTTAATATACTTGAGCAACATAAAAAGTGCATTGCACTTTGTTCATAATTATTAAACAGTTCATAATGATTTAATTATAAGTAATAATACAGAAGAGCTAAAACATAAACATCGAGCTTGAAGTCCTTAAATAATGCCCTTTAATAGGAGGTTGACACTGGACTTACGCATAAATCTGAAAGATATTAGCTTCGTTATCATGGTTATACCTGAGCATCGTTTGACGAAAGTGTCACAAATACACGTTCGCCGGCATCCCATTGAAACGCGGGGTAATTATAATATAAGAGTTTCAAAAGGATGTCGACGAACCTTTATTTATGACTTTTTTGTGAACTGATGTCCAGATTATCTAGACGATAACATTTTCTTTTTTGCCTATTAGTCAGTGTCGAAGACGTTCCTGAAAATGTATTTGCTTCGGTAACGGAAAGCAACCAAAGAGATTCCGACTTCGAGATCACGTGGAACACAGATGCCCTCGAAAGCGTAGACGAGGTTGACATCGTTGTCTACGGCTACCGAGAGGAGTCAGAGGACAATTTCGTGGAGTTTAGTGGACCTTTGGTCGTAGTGGCACAGGGAATTGACTATCATCTCGGTCACCACAGTGTCTCAGGATTACCAGACATTGACATACATTACGACGTCGGTGTTATTGGGGTCATGGAATCTGAAGGTCAAGGGGGACAGTAAGAATTAAATCAAATGTTATGTCTTGCACTAAAAATGTAGTTTGAGATCATATATCGTTAAAAATAATTCATATAAAGTTCGTAGATTCGTTGGAGTCTGACCGACTAATGTTGCAGAGGTAATCTCGCGGCTACCGTCTTTCCGAGCTGAAGACGACTTTGGAAGACGATGTAGCCCCTAACATGCTAATCACTACGACTGCCAAGAATATGCAATGTTTTATTTGTCATGTGACCTTATACTAGACCAATCGTGTCGCAGAATTATTGGTATGTGGGTTATAAACAATGTTTAAACGTTTTTTCTCGGTTCCCTTTATCATTTCTTTCTCGGGTTCTTCTAGTTCTAGTCGGGCTGCCCTCTGGAGCAGGGTCCATGTTCTACAGTGGTTTAATGGCGATGACGTAACATTTTGGTGCCATGATTGGATTGGAAAAGAAGTTCGGTCTGAATCCTATTTTCTGTACGTAACGCCCCCGTGCCCATGTACACTTGACCAGGCCCAGATCGACATAGGGAGGTTTAGTCCGCATCCGCTGTGCGATATTGACATCTCGTCGCCTAGCAACTGCATCCATAAGCCTGGGGCGATTCACTGCGTGCGAGCAAATACACCAAGGTATTGATTTTAATTATTAAATGTAATCCCACCAAATTAGAAAAGTATTCTCGGAGGAAGTTATAATTAAAAAACGGTCAAAAATTTAAAAGGTATTAAGTTTTGAAAGTTGCACTCATTAGGTATGGGTTCTCCAATTTGGCTAAATCGGTAAAGTCTCTGTGATGTAGTAAGCAAATAATTACCGTTGGTGAAGGTGATGGGAAAAACTATCACTTCCGAGGCGATCAGGATGTAGCTATCTTTCCGAAGCGAAGCTAAAGAATGATAGCGTGTACATTCAGATCGCCGAGGAAGTAACAGTTTGCCATCGCCTAAAACTAAAATGTTATTATTTACTTTATATTCCACATCGGCAACAGTTCATTTCTTCCGTTATTTTAGAGCAACAAGTCATCAATTAACAGCTAGCAAACGGTGTACGAAACGTGCAGTGTATGTGGCATGGTGGTGTAAACATAGTTCGCGCGTAACCAAAGTTCGCGTACTAACACTAAAAGCAATACGCAACGTTTACACTGAAAGTGCATTGCACTGTGTAGATAGTACTATTATCTACACAGTGCAACGAACTTTTCTTCTCCCATCAATGATGGGCGAACTATCTTTTATCACGTGATTTACTTTTGACGAATCGTAGAGCAAGATTGTTACTATGTAACAGGTGGTCGACTTCGGCAAAGATACATACCACTTTCTCAAGTTAGCTCATTTATGACTGACAGATGATGTCACAAGGGGAATGAGATCTGGAGGTTTTTGGGGTGGAGCTTAGCAAGTTTAAAAAACAAATAGGCCTATTTCAAAAAAATATTTAAAAATCTATGAAACAAATTCAGAAGTTTACATATCAAAATATGAGATGTTTGCAGGACTGCACGCCAACAGGAATACACTTGTATTTCGATGTCATGGGCCCTTTAAACACCAGCGTCTCCTTTTTTCCCTTTTTTTTCCAGCCAACTAAGAGGGGGACAAGAGTGTTGCTATGGTGTTGATGGAATGATTATCAATGTCCTTGATAGTCTGGGAGGGGGCTACAGTCATCGATACCACCATAGGGGCGTCAACCCATATGGGGAACCTCAGAAAGTATGATCCGTTTCATAGTGTTTTATTTATTTGGCGAAATCTTTATCAAACAGAAAGTAGAACAAAAAGAGAGGGGTATATAAACATATAAAAAAAATATATAAATACGCTATTGCCTATACATTTGGAATATTTTTTTTTTACCGCTTTTGATGAAATGATTGTGACAGTATTATTTATTAACCATAAAAAAGGTAAATATCTTCCCAAAACTATATTGATCACTCTGTACGACTCTTTAGATTGGTCAATACTGTTATGAGATAATATAATTTTTGTCTATCAAGAATACATCATGCTGTCACAATCATTGTATAAAAAGGGTAGACGAAAATTTATTCCAACTTGATGGAAAACAGTGTGCATATATGTTTATGTATATATTATGCAAACACTAATTTATTGCAAAGTTGTGCGGCTTCTTTCGACAATAGAAAACAGTCTATATGAATTATTTGCAAAGCAATAAATCGACAAGAAAATATCGACCAAATGTAAGTTAGTGAGTATTTGTTTAAATACTAAATTCAACTAATTGCTAAGTCCACATAGACATCTAAAGAAGTGACTGTGAGTTCGTCTCTTTTTATCGACTATGGTTTACAGTGATTATGTAAAATGAGAAATGATGATTAGCCTAACTAACGGTCATGTTAATATCACTTATTTTGTTTCATTTCACGCTATACTCGTTCGTTATACTGTTAAAGTTATAAATAAAATCATATGAGCTCCATCAATTATTCAGGTTCCGTATCTGTCGCACTACCTTGTCGACATCTTGCCCTGGACCTACTGCTGTACTTACGGTGGACCAGATGAGTGCACAAATTTTGGTCGCCAACGGCCTTCTCAAACTTGCAACAACTATGTACCGCCTCCTCCAGGTATTCTTTTTTAACAGATTTTTGTAAAGCTCACTGGACCTAAATAGGTTCTTCCCGTAACCAGGATGACAAATCTGTGTAGCCATTTATGCTTGTTAAGATAAAACTTTGTTACGTGTAAATGAATGGCAACTGCGCGCAACAAACATGATAAAGGTCTGACGTGTATTCTCTTAGGGATAGTTGAGTTCTGTTTTCAGACTGCAAATGCCTTGAAAGTGCATGGTTGTTGCTCTTATTCTTATCTATGACATTTATCGTGCCCTTTTAGAACCTAAAATTGTTATGAAGGTAATTTTAGACCCCAAAATGTGTGAAATTTAGCCAATACGATCATACCAATTCAGCTCCACTTTCAAAAAATACGGTGACCGTTAATTAATTAATTAATTAATTAATTAATAATAACAATACATGGATCGGCCGGCTGTGTGTAATATAACCAACACGAACAAGCCAACAACAAAACCAACGTCGGAATTGGCAGAAATACAACGTAAAAGGCGGAATTCGTTTTTTCAACGGCTTTTTCAAATTATTGAATATTTGTGGTGGTACACAAATATTAGATCTGTTTATATGGATATTTCAGCCGTCTCTGAACCGATTTTGATCAAACAAAGATGATTTTGTCATTTAAATTGTATGTTCTTTCAAATTTGATACTCAGTCTTTCATTATCTCACAAGCAAAATTATTTTATGTAGCGCCCTGTGCAACAGAACAATTATCCCATTCAGCTCGGTGTTAAAAAAAAGGTACATTCATGTGAAGCGTATCACACTTAACGTCATTAGGCCGATACAAAGAAAAAACGCTTCGGTTGGCCTCTTCATATCTGAACGAGACAAAGTTATTCTATTTCAAAATTTAAAATATAAATAAAAAATCTTGCAGACAAAGGGAAACAATAAAAGTTTTGTTTTTAAATTTGGTGACAAATGGTTTGAGTAGTATATCTAAGCCCCCCCCCCCCCAAAAAAAAAATACTCACACATGCGCTCCCACTCACAGTTTTCCAGAACTCAAACTTCTCTTTATAGCTATGCTCACAACCCCCAAAAGTAGCCTGCTCGGTGGCCGGGCGGCGAGTTTTTAGCCAATTTCGCCCGTGCACCGAGCAGCAGCCGCCCGGACACCACTTGTTTTTAGGGCATCGCTCGGCCGCCGCTAAAGTTTTAGCGCGGAGTTAAAATTCGGCGGCGCCTGCTTACTTTTCACTCGCCGCCCAAAATACGCTCGGTGTCCGGTCGGTCGCCGCCCGGGCACCGACCTAATCGAGCGTTTATTTTATGTGTTTATTTTGGTCCGCGGTTTCAGAACATGGGCCACGCGCCGTGATTTATGACCCTAAATCCTTCATGATTCAGTCGCTGACCAAAATAAACACATTTTTCGGGGCAATGTTGCAAGGCAAATCGGCTCTAAACATAATAAAACGCAAACAAACATGTAGCCAAATCTGGTATCAACTTAAAGCTTAGACATCAGAAAAAATGTTGGTAATACAATTTAAGCGGAAATCCCTGGAAATCCAAACATTTCCTCTGAATTTATAAATACATGGATAGTTAGTCCATTTTTCAGTGAATTACCCTATAATTTATTATAAAGATTATGTTTCTATCCATTTTTAACCTATTAATGCAGTGAAATGAACTATCAGGAGTATGTGAGAGAAATTTTTATTTCAATAACTTAAAAACGTCATGTTAAATAGAAAGATTTATAAAATAAGTCACTTTTGCACTAAAACTATGAATATGTAAGATTTTGTTGATTGAAGGAGTAAATTTATAACCTTATTGTGCATGCCGGAATTAAATATTTTACTGAGGTATTCTTCAATGTATTATCTTTCAACCGGGCAAGAAACAAAAATTATCACCAGCAAAGAGTTTTGGCGCACTTTGATTCCTCCCTGACCCATTGTGCGCCGCCCAGTCGATGCCCAGTCGTCGCTGGGAGATCAGTCGGTCACTAGGCGGCGAGTTAAAAAATCGGTCGGCAGCCTTTGACCTCGCAGCTTCGATTTTTGACCTATATCGCTCTACGGCAAACGCTCGATTAGGTTGGTGCCCGGGCGGCGACCGCCCGGGCACCGAGCGTATTTTGGTGCCCCGCCGATCACTGGTCGGCCGCCGGGAAATTTCTTTAAAATCAGCCAGCGGCTGGTAGGAGACCGCTCGGGAATCGGTGGGTCATCAGTCGGTCACTGCCGGGACGCCACCCGGAGAGGCTCCCCGATTTCGCCCAGTTTTAACCTAAAATCGACCGGGGATCGACAGGAAATCGACAGGGCACTTCCCAGGCATCGCTGGGGCTGTACAGCCTGCTCGGATTCTCCAAAAATCGTTGGGCGATGCCTACATTCCAGCGGCGACCCAGCAGGCTACTAATCGGTCGGTCGCCGCTCTGAGTTGTGACCATAGCTTAAGAGCACAACAATCCCCAGATCTTTTTCCGTATAATATTAATTTACTATTTTTTTTCTCCTTCTCCCACTCTCTCTTTCTGTCTTCGTCACAACACAGCATTGGGCAATGGCGATCCACATATTTCAACTCTTGACTCGACCACGTATACGTTCAACGGCCACGGTGAATTTACTATGCTGAACGCACTGAATGACACCTTCATCTTACAAGCAAGAGCGGCTCCTCTCGTTGGTAAAATTCATCTACCATTTATCTTTTTAGCACAGTCTACAGTAAAATTGTAATTGTTACGTCGATATCAATCTTTTTTGTGTGAATGCAAGTTTACTCAATAAGACTTTATTTTCAGATAGACTGTTTTTTCAACGGTATTTCAGGAACAAGAATTGATTTGTTATGTTCTTTTTATCGTAGACTTCACTCTCAGAAAATGGTTCTCAAATATTTCTTGAAATTGACCAGAGGTTCTTAAAAGATTTCTTTCAACAACCCTACCTGAGAGGTGCATTTAAGAACCTTCGGGTTCAAATGTTTTGACCTTAAGAGGTTCTTAATTGAGCAACCTTCAAGAGGTTCCTTCAGAATCTTATTACAAACGTTCCTCACAAGACCTCTCTAGAGTCTTAAAAAAGGGAAAAGATTAGGAACCCACCGGTTCTATTTTGAATCATCTATTTTTTCTGAGAGGAAAAACACTTTATAAACATCATTCATCCTGTTCATAATGAATACAGAAGTCACGCTTTATCTTTTTGAAGGGTCTATTTATTTTTTTATTCATGATTTCTTTCAACAGGGTAGTTTCTATATACTGGTTTATAGCCGTTTGGTCTACAGCCAGCCCGTCTACTATCCACCTTTTCATCTACTATACACATTTTCGTCTACTATCCATATAGTCTACTGATCATTTAGTCATAAATAATAATAATAATTAAATGATTATTATACACTTTGGATAGAAGACTGGTTATTAGACTAAATGAGCAAAAGACCAAATAGGTAGTAGATTTATTAGAGATTAGACCAAATTAATATTTGCCTAAAAGGACATTATCCCAAATGATAAGTAGGCAAAATGATTATTAGACAATGTTGATAGTAGACGGGCTAGGTGTAGACCATTTGGGAACAGACTAATTGGGTAGTAGACGAACTGGTTGTAGACCAATCTTCATTTCACCTGTACATTTTAAATACACATCATTACATAGGAAAATCGATATTTCTGTCAGTGGAACATATCAGGAACGTTCATATCAAAATGCCTTTCTCACTGTATTTTCCGGTATAGGAGTTTCCAGTGCAACTGTGTTTGTTGCCGTGGCAGCACGATATGGTGGCAGTGACGTCATTCATGTTCAAACAAATGAACGCAGGGTTCTTGATGCTTATGTCCGACTAGCCGAGGATGGACAAAACTTCACCAGAATTGATTTTGATCAAGCTTCTCGATGGTCCTATTCAGGTATCAGAAATTAAAAATAATATGTATCTATATCGCTCCCGTTTATGGAACATAACACGCCTATCAACTAAACTCGTTTATTTACGTCATGCGGTAAGAATTGTATTAATTATATTATTAACCCCCGAAGTTGTTACCTCTTCTTCCTATCGACAAGATGTTAGAACGCACTTCATTATATGTAGTTGGTGCGCGACCAGGAAACCTAAGTCAGTTCAACAAGTGAAAGACTTAATATTCTCGAGAAACCTGGTATAGAGGAATATCGCACCGCTGGAAATTATGACGTAGTTTCGATGCTCGAAACTCCAGGCTTTAGGATCACTGTTTTTGCCATATTTTATTAATTTTAATACCAATCGTTTGATTTTAACAATAAGTGAGTCAGTATCATTAATAGTTGGGTTGTTTTGCTTTGCATTTTTTGCTTCTCTTTGTCTTCCTAGGAGTCTCGGTAACTGGTCGCAACATTAACTCAGATGGAATCATTGTAGCTTTCAACGGAGGGGTAGGACTGACGTTGAAAGCATCAGAGGGAGCCATGAGCATTCTTCTTGTAGCTCCAGACTCCTTCCGGGGTCAGACGCAAGGGTTGATGGGAACGTGGAATGGTAATGCCAGCGACGACTTCCTAACTCCTCAGGGATCTTTCCTCTCACCTAATTTGACTACTGAGCAGTTGCACTACCAATTTGGACTACTATGTAAGATCATATTTTTTCTCCCAATAACTTTTCTCTCACTGTTTGTTAATATTGTTCATAGTGATTTTCCATTCACTTGATATCGAAGTACATGTATTATTTACACTAATTATAATTCACCTAAACAGAAATAGACTCTCTTTTTGTGTTTAGCTGGGACGTCTGAAAGTCATTCGTCTATAATCTTCATTACCTTGACTTAATTTTTCCCGTCATAATTAGGTAGAATTGTAAAAGAGAGTAAATGTGAGGTATTCAAGATATGGTTGAGTTCTGGTCACGTAGTTACATTCTGAATGAAGTCATTTATTTGGAAAAGTTTATTACTATTGATAGAGCGTCTACTATGGAGATTTTTTAAATATTAAAAATTACTAAAAATCGACTCAATCTTGCTGACATCACATGCACTGCAAACACAGATTTTTTTGATTTTATATATATATATATATATATATTTTTTTTTGGGGGGGGGGGGGGGATACACACACTTATCACATAAATGATTGCTCGAAATTTATTGTCATATTTTTTTTCGAATGAGAGCGTTTGACAACAATCATTTTTTTAGAATAACAAACTACCATTTAAAAAAAAAAAAATTATTCATTACCTTTTAAAGATCTCAGCCTTCTCCTTAACCTCAGGGATGCAAGACCATCCTTTCCCAAATTATTGCAGGATTCTTTAGGTATCCTCTATAGCGTTGTTGTCTCTGATCTTGAACACGCATGGGCGTTACAGTGGAATAAATGTCTGCATTGTTGGTCACTCTCTTACAGGGGAAATCGATGCAGCAGAATCGTTGTTCTATTACGAACTGGGCAAGGACCACGAATCTCATACCGACCGTACTTACACTCCTGTCTTTGTGCCTGTCCCCAACCCTTCTGTCAACCAAAGCCTAGTGGAAGAGGTCTGCGGTACAAACCCGTTCTGTTTCTTCGACTATCAGACAACGGGGTCGCAGAGTTTTGCCCAGAATTCCGTGAAGTCACTCGTGCAGTATCAGCAGGCGGTCGACAGCAGAGCATCATTCGGTAAATTACAGAATGTCATACCGGTTGCTATCAACAGAACACGACAGAGCCTCTAGCACAGACGCAACTCCTTGACGCAAAGTTATGACAACCTAGCGCAAGATTGCGTCTTTGTTATGCCGCGCGATGCGAATGAGGCGTTATGTCGATTTCGTTATTATTCAAGGCAGAGTTAGAACTATTCATTTCGCATTCACTTTGGTTATGATTTCACTCTCACATAGCATATCACGGACCGCGCCCGTCACTGACGCTGTTTGCCGTCAGCACATTAACATATCGTGTGCAGCGGGCTTTATGCCTCAGTCACACCTTTGCGTATGATGCTGCGTATTGCTGCGCTGTACGGGGTATATCAATACGCAGCCGTTCCCAGCAATACGCGGCAAATTTGAAGGTAGCACACTATTGCGTATCTAGCTCGTAGGTACCTCGTATGCCGCTCATACTAAGACTGCCTACGGTTGCCTATGACCACGATATAGCTCGCTGTTGCTCATAGCAGTACGATTCAATACGCAGTTTGCTCGCCACGTTGCGAATGTAACTGGTTCTTTGCTCATTTGCTGCTCGCTAGCCGCTCGCACCAGTACGTTTCGTTGCGTCTCACTGCGTGTTCGCTCGATTTAGCTCGTCTGTTGTTCGTGCTGCTGCGTGCCAGCTCGCTCTACAGCGTACCAGCTCGCTTGGGCTGCGACGGCGTATAAACAAAAGTCATTTTGCGGGCTTCTGACGAGTCTTCATCTACAAGAAAAATCAATCTAATGAAAAAATCAATCTAATGGCTCAGCAGCAGAGCTCTGCCTTGCAAAAACTTAAGCTTTTGGTTCAGCTGGAAGAAGCCTAGGCGAATGATGTTTATTTATTAACGTTATGAAGCGCAGCGACGGTGATTGGTGCTAGGCAACTAATCGCAGTGAGAGAGAGAGAGAGCTAAAGCGAACGGCGTACGAGCTAGACTCGCAGCGTATCGAGCGGCAATTGCAAAAGTTCTTGCTGCTGCGAGTGGTAGGCGAGGAACAGCGCAACAATACGCGCAATCATGCGAACGACAACGAGCTCTGGCGAGGTAAATCGACACGGAACGCAGCTATAGGCAGTGACACGCGCTCCAAAAAAAAAGAGGTGTGTATGGTTGCCTATACTTGCGCTAAGCCACTCGCTGTTGCTCGCATTCACTGGTTGCCACTCGTATCCGCTCGTAGGTGATTTGACCTTGCGTTTGCTTGCGATAGTTTAGAAAATTTTAAAACTAGCGAGTGGCAAACGCAGGCCTTGCGCTAGTCTGCGTATTGAGTACGCAGTGAGCACGTTTCGTTGCGCTTTATTGGGTATGACTGCCTATGTCTGCGTTCGGGCAATACGCAGCAATACGCAAGCCCAATACGCAAAGGTGTGACTGAGGCATTAAACATATACATGTACTACCATTCAAAACACACTCGCTGGGCAAACCACTTGATACAGGTTTGATTCCTAATGTGCATATCGTCTTATCTGTATTGTTCTCTGTTCCCTATGTCATAGATTATTCTGTTTGAAGAAATCTTTTGGTGAACAGAAATAATGCCACGTATCGCTGGCTGCACACGAAGCGTTAGTTTCCTTGTGTCAGTTATAGATACATGCACAGGAAAGACATAGACGTGGTCCCTTTGCACATACGCATCGCTTTCACCCAGGGTTTGACTCAGCGTTGGTAGAGCCCTAGTTTTTATTTAAATTTTCTTTATTTTGTACCTGTACTTCCTTTGTTAATATTTTGTTATAATTATCATATCAGTGAGCTGCCCAACTCTCTCCGCCCCTCCAAATGGAAGTGCCATCGTGACGACCTACATGGCATTGGGAGTGGCTAGATTCGTGTGCGATGCCGGCTTCGACATAAGTCACGTGGTCAACTTAACCTGCCAATCAGATGGGACCTGGAGTGATGGTGATATCCCGACATGCATCGGTGGGGCATCCGGACAGACAATGACCATGACCTCGTTCGAGACCTCTCCGCAGTTGACTACAAACAGAGAGAAGGACCCTACACCAGGGACGCCACTTGGGCCAGGTAAGAATTTAGTCAGGTCGATGTTAAAAGAGCCATAACCATCTTGTTTAGATGTTAAATTTCAGGTATTCGATTCTGGCTTCTAGATGAAATATTTGTTTTTCCTGATCCCTTTTTAAGACGAAATACTTCGAACTCTGTCAAATGCTTTATCTTTACAAATAAAATACAAATATCCGTACTTCTTAAGTTTTTCTTGCTTAATCGCAACTAGTATATCCATGCATTACGTTTTTAAGCCAAGAATTAAATAAATCATATCCTCTTTCCCTACAGTTATTTCGACGCCCGCGGTCATCGGAATATCTGTGGGATCAGTAATCCTGATCGTTGTGATCGTGCTTATCGTCAGTCTGATCTGCGGACCAAAGAAGCGTCCACCGTCGAGCGGGTATGTTACATTATCTCGTTGGCGCCAAAGACACATAGAAAAGCACGGCCATCATGGTAGCAAGGACCTTCATAAAAAAATCAACTGAAGACAATTTCTACACTCTGTTGTACATCCAATAAAAACCATATTGGGATTACGTTGATATTGTCTGAAGTTGATTTTCTTTCCACAAGTCTTTGCCATATTGTTCGTGTTATAGATATGGGTTTTCACATGTAACACATTTCTTGCATAGGGTTACGCTAGGGTGCTCCGACATTTGCCTCGGCGACAATTGCTCCTGATTTCATTTCCTTAAAATTATGGGGTAGAGATAATGATTGCAATAGGATTGCGTTAAAGTAGACACACGAAGAATCAAAAGTGTTTTGAATTGATGCAAAACTCATATCATTGCGAAGGGGAAGCCTTACTGATCAAATACAACAACTCTCCTCTTCAAAATATGTTTGGGGCCCGCAGTAATCAACTCTCAAAAATGTTAGTTTCGAGATCCAGATTTTCTGCCTTCAGCGGTCCTTTGTAGAGCGTCAATATTTGTGACGTCACACACGGGACACGGCTGGCTAGCTGCAGACTAATACACGCGCGACTCCCGTAGGCGGCCGGTACTGAGCTGCGTGTCCAGTGTGTGACGTCACTATTCAGAGCTCGCTACGCTCGTGTGTTTGGCTTACGTTCAGGGGCGTTCGGGGGTCTAAGAAGGGTCTTGAAAAATTGCATTTTACGCCTTTCCATGATATCTATATGATTTCAAATTATTCATGTTTTTCAAGAGAAAATCTTTCCATCCATATGTAATTTGTTCTAATTATCAGTTGTAGTGAATTTTTCTTTGTGTAGCTCCTTTAAGTTTAGTAATAGTGTTGGGTTTAGTGTTGAGGCTAGACAATCGTAGGAAATTACCACAAATGATTAATGGTCAATCGGAAGAAGTGTCGTACAATTGTGACGAACTTTACCCAACCTCATCACATAACTATTTCCATTGTCCCGTGTGTTCGTATTCTTCATCATCATTATAATTATTATTTTCTTCTTCCCTCTTCAAATTTCTTATCGCTTTTTTTCAATTTGTTTTATTTGTTCTTGTATTAGGAAGATAAACCCTTCAAGAGACCAGGCTGAAGATCATGAAAATCCTACTTACGACCAGTAAGTCCTCTAAAACATACAGATGTGTAATTGTCACGCAGTTACATTGTGAATAAAACTGTTTGGGAAGCGATTTGGTACTTGGTTGGTTGGTCCTCCAAAATACTCGTCTGAGTTGTAACTTAAAAAAGTTTATTGATAATGATGTTTATTTCATCACGAAACCTATAGTAAATAATGATGAAAATGAAAATAATAATGATAATAATATTAATAATAATAATAATAATAATACCAATACAAATAATAATATTGGTAATAATAATAATAATACAAATTAAATTATTATAATAATGTTGTAAAAATTATACTAATAAAATTGGATACTAATAACAATAGTTTCAACATTAATATAGAAATATAATCATACATGAGAGATCCAGGCCAAGATACCAGCAATAGTGGAGGTGGGCAGAAAAGAGAGCCAAAGCAATATGATTAATGTTGATGGCGTTTTCTTTGTCTTTTTTCCCCTCTCTTTCTCTGTAGTGCTGAGTCTTGGCAATAAGCTTCAATACACGAGTGTATCGACGCGCAAGGACAAAGCTACTGTTTTGCAATTTCTACAAATGCATAAGTGGATAATCATATTGACGCTTTTTGTAGGCTCTTTTTCTTGTCATTATTTGGAGAACACAAATCTCAGAAAACGTTTCGTTGCTATTACTCAGACATAAATGGCTTTGATATAGAACATATACACTTTACTATTATATGCTATATGTGTAGCTCCGTCTTTTAAATTTATGATTGAAATCAATTTCAACTGCCAATAGGAACTAGATATCAAAGTCGGCGCAGTGTTCGTCAATATATATTCCAAATGATAACCATATCCATTACAATTATACATGTCATACTTTATAATTGTGTCTTTAACAAGATTTAAAAAACGGTGGTTGCTGTAGGCTAGTATCTTACCATGACTCTCAATAAACTACTCTTAGAATCAGTGGGTTCGTTTACCACTGAAACTGTTATATTCTGGTTTTATCTCGCGCTGCTTAAATTCAGGCTGTTGAGATTAGTTTCCTCTCTCATTTCAGTTTTCTTACCAAGAGGTGGCGCTGACCTCTTACAATGATTCAGATTGCTTAATTAAATATTGAACTAACTATTTTGCATTGAAGATATGTTTGTACTGTAAAAAATGTTCCTTTTTAAAATTTTGTATCCGAAAATATTAATATGAAGTATTACCGTCACCTTTCGCTTTTTTTTATATTGACATTTGTCTCCCCTCCCAAATTGTAGAATTGTATCACAATTTGTGTACTTGATTGAATATGTACTATATTTTCGTTTATCGATTGATATTAAAACAAAATTTTGTACAATTTTTTCAGTTTTTATAAACTAAGACTATTGAATTGCACAAATTGTAGTTTAAAACAATAAATTCAGTGAATACAAAAATCTGCTTTTTCTGGTCCTCTATTATTGTCTCATACTGTCCGATCTTGTTTTTATCTCCTTCACGGATAAGATGTTAAGATTTTACGTCGTCTCGATCCGTTTTGATTTTATACTCTCTTTTGCTTTCTTCCTACTTTAATTTTCTGTCAATCGTCGCATTTTGTACTTTAATTATTCCAATGAAAATAAATATGGATGAAATGCGCTGCATTTGAAGGTAAAGTCATTTAAACAAACGAGACTTTAATTCGCGCACGGGAGTTTACACCTGATTTATCACAAAAGGGGATCCATCAAATTTTAGATAATTGCATATTTCGCAAGTCAAACTATCATACAATCAGTTCGTACCACTTTTTACATCCAATTTCGATGACATCTGCTCTCAAAATAATATATTTCGTGACCCTCATCGGTAAGTTCATATTTTCTTGGAACGAACGCTAAAGACTGCAAAATTTGCAGATTTTTGTGATTTTGTTCATAATTCACACCCGAATTTGTTGACAATTTCATCTCTGCGTAATTACTCTGTCCATTGATGGAATCGTATTTTCGAAATCTTGAAAAAGCAAACTCAGGTCATGCGCGTGCGAACTCTGGTAACGCCACCATACGGAGTATGAACTAAATATATTATAAACGGGTTAGTTTTTAGAAACATTATTATTAATAGCTGTATACTGTAGAATCAAAACAGCCATAGCGACCACAACGGAAATGATCTCGAAGTACTATCTTAAGAAAAATCTTATTTATTATTTTCTTTCAGACATAAAGCACCAACAATATGGAATACTTTGCCAAATAACCTAACATCTATAACGAATTACAATGGATTTAAAAGAAGTGTAAAGCAGCATCTAATGACATGTGATTTTGAGTAGAATATATTTTCCACTGTTTATATATTTGTGTGTATGTGTGTATTAATTTGTAGAGCTTGTACGTTTTTTTTGTTTTGTTTCTGTAATAACAGTTTTTCTCTGGGGCAAAATAAGTTTATGTTAATATTTTAAATCTTTCTTATGTTCATCACATTTTTAAAAATAATTTTGGGGGAGATATCTCGACAAACTCATTTATTTGGGTTTCTATAACTTCCCCTTTTCCATTATCGTTTAATATTTTAATGTACTTATGTATATTTTAGTAAGAATTTTGCATGTTATTTACAGTACCTTCTGCCCCCAAAAATGTGATTTTTATGGAAATGAATAACTTAATTGAAATTGAAAACTACAAATATAGATTATGAATTGATGTGGTAAATGGCAGCAAGAGGTCATCTTCTATTGTTTCATATCACTTAGCCATAACCACCCTCCTATAGCCTGTGGATCTGCACAATGCATCGCCTAACCAACCTACCTTCTTTTAAGTGGAAGAACCTGACAACCGAGCTGACTAGAGGATGACTGCCAGGAAGACGGTCTCGAAAAACGGCGTAACGGAGTACTTTTCAGAGGCCTGTGGATAAAGACCCGACCTGGTTACGTTTCATTTTTACAACAAATGTTCTGCAGGGCGGGGGGGGGGGGGGGGGCATAAAACAAATTGATTTGCATGATAAATAAGAACATGAAGATGAAAATATGACATTTTCTGCATGATCTTGAATGAGTGTACTTTGCAATCTTGCAAATTAAACACACCAAAAATTAATAAAGAAAAATGATACTGTGCAAAAGTATTAATGTTTTATACATACATGTAACAGGTAAGGTCTACAATGTCATTAACACGTAAACAATAACACATATCGTATTTTACTTGGACAATTTAGCAAGGGTATTCTTGAAGGAAAAAAATGTCAACGATAGAGAGTAATTATTATATATTTCAAATTGTAAATATAAAGTTCCACTGCTGGTTGGAATTGTGTCACAATTTTGAATGTTTACATATATAAAGCCCACCACTAGAGGGCAGTAAATATCTTGCGCGAACTCAGGTCACACCTTTTGACATTTGTCGTGGTGGGCTTTTGGATTTTCTCGTGTTATCATTGATTTTTAAGTAAACAAAGCCTTGGAATGTTATAGCATCTGAATATAGGATAAATTGCGAATATTATGACGTATAGAACATCAAATATGTTGATCTGGATATTTTGTAATGTGCGATAAAATGGAAATATCCTCGAACTGTGGTCACCCCATCTTAGGTATAGCTTTTGTGAGTGGGCGCGCATGTCTTTAAAGGAATAGTTGAGTTTTGTTGCAGAGGGCGCTACACAATTTTTTTGTGTGTGAGATAAGGCAAAACTGAGTGTTAAATCTGAAAGAATATACATTTTAAACGACAAAATCATCTTTGTTTGATCAAAATCGGTTCAGAGACGACTGACATATCCATAAATATAACCATTTCTCTTATTTGTGGTGGCCAACAAATATTCGGTGATTTTGAACCAGCCGTTGAAAAACGGGATAGAGCCTTATACTTTTCATTCCTGCCAATGTCAGTATTGGCTGTTTGTTGACTTTTTCGTGTTGGTTATCATACGCACAACCAGCCGGCCCGTGTATTGTTATTATACAAATAAATTAATTAATTAACGGTCACCGTATATTTCTGAAAGTGGAGTTGAATTGGTATGATCGTATTCAACCTAAATTCACACATTCCGGGGTCTAAAATTACCTTCAAAGCAATGTTAGGGTCTAAAAGGGCACTCGAAATGTCATGAATAAGAATATTAACATCAATAACCATGCACTTTGAAGGCATGCGTAGTCCTAAACAAGAACTCAACTATCTCTTTAAGGCACGAATTGAGAAGCAATTACAGTGAGAACAGATTTAGGCAGTTGACTAGTGAGTGACAAACGAGGTGTAGCCAGAAAGCTGAGCGACAGCGAAATCAGACAAAGACATATGAGGATCAGTAGAGCACTGAAAAAGGTAGAAGAATAGAACAGATAAAAAGTCATCACAAAGTTAGCGTGGATGTGTCTGGAGAGGACATTTTGCAATTGAAGAACTGTTACTACTTAGAACAAAGAGAAGTATAAGGAGGAGAAGAATACATCAAGTAAAAAGCGGACAAGAGGAAGAAAGAAAAAGAAATAGTAATAGAAGAAGAAGAAGAAAGACGCTATACTTCGAAAATATTTTACGCATTCTTATATATTTGGCAGACTTGTTACTCTCTAGGATGATTTGGATAAAGAAAGTTGCTATTTTCTTTTCCGTCGCTATCATCTTTGATGTACATAAGACATCAGAGGCAGATCAAAGTAAGATCATAAAACAATTTTTTTACAAATTTCCGAAATTAAAATGTTTGTATTGTACTAAGATTTGTGTTCTTGTCATTCGAAGGCTGATAATTTAAACGTTAGCAGGGTCCTAATATTCAAATTATGCAAGGAAACACGTTTACTTGCTAGACTTCACTGTCAGACACTATTGAGTGACTGAATGGCTTTTTTTCTTCTTTGGTAATAACATACATAAAATGAGCTGTAAAGGGTACATGAGCATTTGTCTACATCAATAAACCACTTCTTGTGATGGCCAAAATTAAACTGATTGAATCTTTGCGCAGCATAAAACGTATGACCATTCGGTACAATGGTCTGAAAATCAAGACTATTACTTATTGGCTCTATAGCTCCTAAGTCGATTTGACAACTAATAGTCGTTATTTTCCCACTTGAAGACATTATCAAGCCCCACCTTTTTTAGGGAAGTTCTAAATTAGTATTATCTTTCAAATGCTGTTGGAATTTTTTGTTGGCCTGCAAATGGGACATAGTACCTTTAATGCATCGTTTTTTTTTTACTGGGGTACGCCAAGACATCTCTAGTTATATCGAAATATTTTTCGAATAATGTTGATTTCATGAACACCAAATATTATTACATTTATTGAAAAATCGAAATACCAAATATTCAAATAACAATATATATAATAATATATAACAAAAATGGATTTACATAAAATGTGACAAATGAAGCTTACAACAAAATATATATACCTAATTTAAAAATTGAAAGTATGAAGGTAAATCAAAGAATCAAGAAAAATGCAAACGTCAACTATCATAAGCAGCCGGGTAGCAGCTAGGGGAAGGCGGCATAGCCCTGTTACAGAAGTATGTAGTAGAATGGAGTGTAACGTAGAAAAATCTTTTTCTTCTTCAAAAAGTTGGAAGAAAAAAAGGAAGAAAAATAATTTTCAATTGTGTGCATGTGGGCATGTGCAGTTGAATTAAGTGTGCGATTCGTTTTGTTCAGCATGAACTAGTCACCTTAGACCAATAAAATAAACAAACAATTTACATTAAGACCCTTATAATGTTTATGAATATTTGGATATTAAATATTTGTTCATCGAGGCTTTCAATGAAAAAAATATGCACAGTGTTTAATATTGACAGTTAAAAAATTAAATATATATGTTACCATGGTTTCATATAGATTTAAAGGCCATACTAATTGTTGGGTTATTTCAATGGAAGTCGGATTAGGCTAGTGTAGAA
Source organism: Strongylocentrotus droebachiensis (assembly GCA_035222895.1). NCBI lineage: Eukaryota > Metazoa > Echinodermata > Echinoidea > Camarodonta > Strongylocentrotidae > Strongylocentrotus > Strongylocentrotus droebachiensis. The sequence goes on from JAVYIG010008977.1 coordinate 48,729, forward strand.
TGAGAATGTATATTACTATTTTACACAGAAATATTTATAAGTGTTAATGGTATAGTATTTTACCAAAACTTATTCATAAAGTTTGCAGTTTTAGAATGTGAATATCAGCAATCTTTTTTGTTTTTAGTTCATACACTTATTTGATCGGTAGGGGTTATATAGTGTGAATGTGTACAAAAAGGAAAATTAAATGGTACATTTCTCTGTTATAACTGCGTCTTCTCGTCCTTTTAGAAGGAAAAGGGTCCTTTCGAATTTCACCATCTTTTCTTTTTGTTGTTTTAGTCTTTAGTCTACACTCCACAGCTCAACTAATCTATAAATAAATGATATCGTTTTCAATGACATAATAATGTTAATTATTGGATACCTTTTCCAAATTTACCATAAACTTTTAATTGAACAAATATCATCGGAGATTTCAGTTTGTAGACATTACTACAAGCATGAAGGGCAATGAAACAAATAACTACATGTTTTGTTGTCAATCCTCATTTGCATAGTTTGTCATGCCTACCTATATAAAGGTCTCCATTATTATCACAAATTCCTTAACCTGTCAACTACAGTTTGACATTTGCGCTTGCAATATTTTTACATTTGTGGTTATTTTGTCGTATACAAACTCTACTGCTACATGATTCTGCAAGCAAAGACTCTGATTTGAAATTTGGAAACATGAGCTACATGCATGTGTTCAAAGTACATGTACTATATGCTGGTAATACATGTACTAGCAGTCTATATTGTTCAGACTCTGTATTATGACCCACAAGTTTGGGGGCATGCTAACTTCATGTTACATCACAGGAACCAATTTTAAGTCCATTCGTTATATGACCCAGACCTCTTATAATGAAAGTGGGTGTTTGGTGGTGAACAAACCGTGGTCCTGATCTCCTGCATGGGCCAGTGTGAGATAGAACATGTAGGCAAAGTACATTTACAAGGTTTCGATAAAATGCTCGCTCTCTACAAATGTAGCTACACCAGTTTGCCCCATCTCTATTTCTCATCTCTATTTCTCTCACTCTGTTAATTGTAGGCCTAGGTCCTTAAGAATGCAAGGCATGCTCACCCTGCATGCCTTTGGTGTCACAGACATGAACGAACATGAGATACGTATAATACTGAACATTAGTTAAAGTCTATGTGTGTAATACTCTAATGCAGTTGGTTGTAACGTCTCTACAAATATCTCTTTCTGATACATAGACAAATGTTAATAGAATGCTGATACTACATGTGTTTCGTAAACTACATGTATATATAATGCATCTCTTTACTTGTACATATCGGCCAAAGATATAGGATCTTTACGTTTTTAAGGGGTTGGGTTGGTCATGTCCATGTAGCTCAAAGGCCCTTGTGAAGAGAAAAAAAAATTGTCGGTCTGGTGTCGGTTTCGTCGGTGTTACATAGGCATTAGTGGTACTGCTAAACCCACTGCTCACCATCTCGATACAGACCAATGCACGTCCATTGATACCGGAAACACAGCAATGTGACTGACACCAAACCGACAACGAACCGAACAACAATAACATATACGTCACACCAACAACTTTTAGCTCGGTCTGCTTTCGGTCACGTTGGTGTGACCGCGTATCACAATATCAGCAATGTCTAAGAGTCGATCGGATTGGAGTCAAATGGATCCGGTTACGATCATGTGACCGAGCTGTAAAGTTAATGTTAATAATTGATCTGTCTGGTAATATCATCACTGGTGTGAAAAGGTAAAAGCGAGTAGTAAAAATGAATATTTGGTGATCATGGTTTAAACGTGGCACGACATTCTGTCACAATAGATAGGCATTTTTCCCTCTAGATCCCTGCGGTACAAGCATTGTCATTATCAGTTTCGAAGTAAAAAGTTTAGTTGTCACGATAACCAAACGATAGGTCCTACATCAATACCTCTATTTTCCTCTTTGCGGAAACTTTTACAAAGGGGCTAGTTAAATCATGTTTCATCTACCCAGGGAGCAAAAAAGGGGGCACTTACCTTTTGAATACACAAATCTGCCTAAACTTAGACAAATATTATGCTCACATGAGAAATGTAAATACTTATTCGTTATCATATCACTATTTAAAATAAAAAAAAATAATGGTTTTAAAAATATGCATGATTGCTATAGGTAACGTGCAAAAACTTTTCATGAAATGTAAATTATATGTATATGACAATAATATCTTTTTTTTTGTTGATTTTTTTAAAAATTCAAACTTGCAATCATTGTCATCGCATCATTCTGGCATCTACCTGCTTTATTCACTTTCCTGTCTGTGTATTAACTACAGCTAGATTTCGTATCGTTTGATAGATTGAGTAGATACCACAGCCTGCCGGTCTTTACCGACAAATCACCGCATTCATGTAAAATGACCGTATCAATCAACGTCAAATAATTGATTTATCATCGCTCTATAATGATTTTTTCCACATTTTAACATACCTGCATTCGTATCCATCACGAATGAACATTTAGCAGGTATCTTAAATGTACGTCTTGAATAACCTTTTCTCCACTTTTGTTCCCTGTTTGATACTGATAAAATGTTTAATTTGTCTTAAGCAATGCAAGAAAAATGATGTTCAAATGATATTTTCTTTATGCGAGAGAGCGAGAGAGAGTAAATTACCAGACAGTTCTCGTGTACAACTAAGAATTGCATCCTTTTCATATGATTCAATTGGTTGCCAATATTTAGAATCTGATTAGGATGGATCTACTCCATACACCAACGCTGTTAACCGCATCCATCGCTCCAACCACAGCTCATACTGATCAAATATGGAGAGTTACCAATTAAAATCTGAATAAAAATCAAATATACCATGCACTGAGAGGCTTCAGTTAAAATCAAAAATTATATGTGACTGGCTTAATAATAGCACTAGTCTCCGAAGATCTTTCAATTTAAAGGTACCTCAACAAGAGTGCATGGTACATATGATTTATATCCTTCATCAAGAAGTAAAAAAACTAAGAATTTAAGCTAAAAAGAAATACATCAGAAAACAAGTATTAATTCAGACTTTAGTCCAAAATACACACACACACACACATGCTGTGCTTGCGAGGAAAGCTGTCCATTCCACAGTGTTTTTTTTTTTTTTTTTTTTTTTTTTTTTTTGGGTTGATTTTGTTGTAGGTGTTGATTTGGAATTTCTCTCAACAAACAAAATCGAATAGATTAATTGCACAATTAAGATACAAAATAGTGAAAGTTATATTACATATTAGACTTAATGCAATTATACTTATAACTTCATCAATACAATATCTGAAAGTAATAGCTTATGTTTGATACATGTATAAAAGCACAGTAGGTCCTAATTCCACAATGATTTCTCATTACCTTTATTTTAGAATAGACAAAGCTTACTTCTGTTATTGTGAGGAAAACTAGATAAGACAATCATGTAGTCGTGAAAAAAAAATCGTAACAGAAATGACAATTAACAAACAAAAAAGGAATGAAATGAGACGAGGGATGTCTGCTTCCCCGCCCCCTTCCAGCTTGTCTCACATACTCCCCTATTCCCAGAAAGAAACGTTCAATAGATACACACACACATTTTAAATTAAACATAATGTTCAACAGCACGCTGGTGGATAAAACTTTCTACAAGTGGACTTGGTAACATTGTTCTGATTTGAGAAAATGATGGTATTAAAGGTAGCGACTTTAGTGCTATATGTACGGTTAAAGATATTATGAAAGTTTGAGTGAAAACGGACCATTATTTATGATAAAAATTGGGAAAAACTGATCTGATCGATTTCTTAATTCTCCCAACTATATTATTACAATTTTATTACATTTTAGGTAAATGTAAATCGTCACAAAGCAATGATTTGGCCTCTAAATACCATTCCAGACGTTTAAGTGTTGTAGGATTTTTAAAAGCTTGTCTTATGTCTTTTTTTCAAGGAAAAACGGTTGGAAAAATTCAAAAATGGTTGGGATAATTTACTGTTAATCACTATTAGAGGGTGTTGCACAGTGACGCCTTCAAAGAAAACCATAAATATCTTTGTGGTTTGAGAATTTTGTCAGGATTTTATAGCCTGTTATACAAAATCATACAAAAATTACACAGTTTTTTCATCAACCTTCAATAATGTTACCGTGTCACTTTAAAGGAGATGATATCAGTTACAAACTCCACACATTGTGAAAAGTGGAAGAGGGAAATTCTTGATAAATATTGAATCGAAATCTCCTCCTCAACTGCCTACGACCTGATAATGAATGACAGGAGACCTCTATAAGTATAGTGATAGATGAAGGGACAGTATAGACCAGGGAGCAGCAGTTAACCAATGACTTACGTTTTCAGGAAGAAAAAGAGAGATGGAGGTACAAATGCTGATCCCCAACCGTCCAGTATCTCTCAGTTGAGTACTGTGTTCTATTTTTGGAACTCTAGGCCCCGTCTGATGAGTCTAATGTTCATGGTATCAACCTCATCTTGAAACGAACTCTATACAAACATTGACGTAGGTATAGAATATGGCGCTCAGACCAATCCTCCCTACAAAGCTTAACTACGTTAATCCACAGGCGGGGGCAAGGGGATCGGTTACTGAATTTTGCAAGCGAGCGCAGCAAGCGAGCAATCTTCTATATAATGCATGGTGAACACAATTAATACAAACTGGGAAATAACGTCCAGAAATTTAGCAAGGTACCTCAAATGTGATATCTTTATAATAAAAAAACTATTAAAAAAAAAATAAAAAAAAAATCGAAATTTATTTCAAATAAGTTGATAATTGATTTAGGTTCGAAAAGTTCGATTCTATTTTCCAGACTCAACTATTGAGAGTGCAATATTAAATGAGAGTCTGATGAAACAAAGATTACAGGGAGCAAAGCAATGACAATTACATGTTTAATTCAAATTTTGAACCGTAACAGCTAAAACCCTTTTATAAAATATATCTCATAGTCGGGTGCAAAATAAGGAAGTCCTGTGCGACTTTTATTTGCAACCGAGCCCGACCCTTATAATTTGTTAGATTGTAAACACTCAAAATGTATATTTCTAATGCATTCTAACTTGCGTATTGTGGCGCATGTAATTTACAGTGATCAAAAGTTGTCTTAATTTTCTGCACTTTCTCTTATTCTCTTTTAATGATTGTAGCACCCCTTGGTGCACCCCTTTGAATCCACGTGCACCCCTGTCCCTCATAGAGATGCCACTATGTAGCAAATATAAAGTAATATGTATTTAGTTTGCCCTGATTAGAGAGAACTTTAGATCAAACTGGATTAATTACAACTGTTCATAAAGACCCTGATCTCAGCTCATGTTACTGTATATTCACTTTAAACATAAATTATTATTGTTAATATTATTATCATTATAAGTATTAGGATTATGATTTTATTATCAGGCGCGTACGAAGGCGGGGGGGGGGGGGGGGAGGGGGTGTGATGGGGTTAACCCCCCTCAATTTGTTGTTTAAATATTTGTTTTGCTCAAGGGGGGGGGATGAACTGAGTGAAAAAAAAAACGAATTAATGTTCCTTAACCCCCCCCCCCCCCCCCCCCCCCCACTGAGCGAAATATCGGTCGGCGCGATTTTCAATTTTCAAACACTCTCCTTGAAAAAGTCCTGCGTACGCCACTGATTATTATTGATATCATTAATATTACCATTATCGTTGATGTTATCATTATCATCATTGTTAATACTTTTATTATTAATATTATCTTCATTATATAATATCATTATTATTTCCCCTTATTTTCCCCACTGTTCAGCTCTGTTCTTTCCATTTGGATTAAACGAAGGGGACGAATTCCTACACGTCACCGTTGACGGTTCGACAGACGAGCTACCAATCTCCGTCGCCTTCCCGTTTTTCGATAACGAGTATATCAGTCTTTTTGTAAGTCCGTCGTAGCTTGAACTAATATATTTTGTTTAGCAATCTGTCAAATCATTTACGTGACAACAAATTTATGAACCCATATCATAGATTTTACATCACATTTTCGTATATAATCATCTTAACACAATCAATGTACAATGGATACCATGAAGATATCAAACCTAACAATTCTCTGACTTGTTTTGCATTGTAAGAGGATTGACAAGATTTTAATACTACACATATTTTACATTGAAGACATGCTGTGGTTAAAACCGCCTTGGCCACTCAAAGGATAGGCATCACAACCAACTCCCACTCTTTCCGCCCCTTCTCAAAATTTCTCTCTCTCTCTCTCTCTTTCTATCTTGTTCTCTCTGTCGTCCTCATCTCTCTCTTTATGTATGTGTGTGTGTATCTGCACATGCGCGTGTGCGTGTATGTATATCCGTATGAACTTTCTTTCTTCGTTTTACCTTCAAATTTTATCCGTTTTTTTTCGCAACTGTCGACATGAATTGGGTAAATTAATACTTACCACCGCCTTTTTATCTACTTTTTGTGTTGTTTTGTGTGCTCTCCCTCTCATTCTGTTTATGATATTCCCTCCTTCTTAATAAATCTACTACCAATCGCTTGCACATGCGCGTGTGCGTGTATGTATATCCGTATGAACTTTCTTTCTTCGTTTTACCTTCAAATTTTATCCGTTTTTTTTCGCAACTGTCGACATGAATTGGGTAAATTAATACTTACCACCGCCTTTTTATCTACTTTTTGTGTTGTTTTGTGTGCTCTCCCTCTCATTCTGTTTATGATATTCCCTCCTTCTTAATAAATCTACTACCAATCGCTTTCACATTAATGTTGATACAGGTCAACAATAACGGTGTCATCTCGTTCTTGGACAGTTTTTCTCAATTTACCCCTGATCCGTTTCCTCTCGCTAATAATCGAAGCCTTTTGGCACCATTCTGGGCTGATGTCAACACGAATATAGGCGGTAATGTATCCTATCGACAAGTCGTAAGATTCGTCCAAAACGACAGCATATTCCTCGCAGCCGATGGAATTATAAGAGCTTCATTTGTTGAAATGAGAGATTTTGTGTCATCATGGATGTTCATCGCGACCTGGGACAGCATGGCTTTCTACGGTGCGAATAATACCTATATCGTAAGTAAACTGGCTTAATAGATTGTTCGCCGCTGGACCTATTCATTTTAATTTATCATCTGTCGATCGCCTCCCTATCATGTTTTCGGATACTGTTTCATGATAAGGTGATATAACGTACGCACAAAGACATTCCCCCATTTTAAACCCCGGCCGCCTATTTTCAAACATAATTAAGGAATTACAGCAGGTACTTTTGCCAAATGAATCCTCCTAGAAATCATTGTACTTGACAAATTATGCAATTTGTCCCCTTGAAAAATGTAACATAGATATTAATAAATATATATACATTCATGTACATGTATACATTTCCTTTTTTTTTGTATGAATCAAAAAAACATTCCATATTTATTTCATGTATATTTTATAAACATGTTTATATTTTTGGCAGAGGAATTCCTTTCAAGCTGTGATGGTGACGGACGGTCGCTATTCCTTCGCCATCTTTAATTACGGTGATATCAACTGGACAACGGGAACTGACAATGGTGGTGATGCTAGTACTGGCCTTGGTGGCACCCCTGCTCAGGTGAGTCATTAGGGACTTTTAGATTTGCACGTCGACAGCTTTGACTGCAACGTGTGACGTCATTTTATGGCACTGCGCATGCGTTATGTCGTCTCAGTCGGCGATCGAGAATGCGTCAACCTTGATTTTCCTAAATCTAGTACATACATACACATATTGATATTTATATAGCGCCTTTACATGCTCAAGGTACTAGTATGCCGCGTGCGCATACAATATACAGTTCCTCAGGTAGACAAAGGAACATCCCTTCCCTGCTATTATGTAAAAATGTGTAGAACAGGTGTCACATGCATATTCACCTGTTCTACACAATTTTACAATTAATAGCAGTGAAGGGATGTTCTATTGTTGAGGGTAGAATGAGGAACTGTATATTTTGTCCTCTTTCTTTGTCCGTGATGTTCATAGTGTTACTTCCTGCATGCATGTATATCGGCGTCGAGTGCAATCTAACAGATTTCTAATTGTAGTCAACATGGGCAGTTAAGTACGTTGACACACACGATCAGTCGGCGTTCTTCGTGTTCTCGTCCACTCAATCTAAAAGTCCCTATTACATGGTTTGGTTCGTTTGTCTCTCCTCTTATAAAGTGGAGACGTGATTATATACATGGTAACGAGCTCATGTAATTATAGTAGCCCCTCCCATTCCTATGAACCAATACATCAGTCACACCGCCAAACCAGCTCCAAGCCGAGTCCAGACCGACCAATACTCCACCAAACGGTGTAATGTAATTTTGGATGACGACCCTCTTCACAGTTCTAGTTTTAGTTTTAGTTAGACAGGACTTCAAGTGACAGAAATGAACTGTCCAGTGCTGAGCTTCAAGGAGTGATGCTTCGGTGTATATAATGATGCACTCACTGCTGGAATATAAATCCCGTTAAATTGCTATGCCGCATGAATTCATGGCAGCGAATAGACATTGAGAGGAGTTTAAACAAAACAAGAGAAAAGCCAAAGTAATGTGTAGAACTCGATCAATAATCTAAAAAAACACTGTATCCGTCTGGTCTATTTACACCGAAACAGAGAAAAGCAGTTTTGCATCATCTTTAAGTCAGAAGTATGTCAACTTATAGATAGATCAAACAACTCTGATATTTTACTCTTTTCTTTTGGGACTCACCAACACCGGACTGACCAAAAAAGATATGGAATGAGACGAATAAGAACAATACTCAAACTCCTATCAATGTATATTTGGAAGTATTGCTTCAAAGTTCACATGCTTGACTCTTAGGTTGGATTCAACGCTGGTGACAGAGTGACCTTTTACAGTGTCCCTGGATCTCAGACAGCGGCCGTCGTCGATATCGAAACGACATCGAATATCGGGGTACCTGGAAGATGGGTGTTCAGAACGGACAACTCCAACATCGAAGGACTAGAATGTACAACCTCCGGTGCGTTAACAACCATTACCATTCTTGCACTTGCTGACGTAATCATCATCATCATAATTTTCCTCTTACAAGGGGTTACTGACTTTCGGGTCATGATCCCAATCCTTCTCTCCTAGTCTTCTTGTCTCGAGCACCGACCCCGTTTGGACCATACTTACTGATTTCTTTCTTCACCATTGCTTTCCAAGAGATCTTCGGTCTTCCTTTCCCTCTTATTCCATCCACTTCTAAATCCCACACTCTTTTCACAGGCTCATTTTCCTCTTTTTCTATCCATCTCAATCCATTTCTATTCACCACTTTCACCACAGTTTCGCCTAGACCCAACCATTCCATGAACTCATTTGTGTTCTTTCTATCGCACAGCATATCAGCTTCATATCAAACATCAATAACATGTTAAGAGTAAGGTATGTCCCTGTGTTTCTTTTTTTATATTAACATGTCACATTCCCTTCAATATAAGCATTGTATCTTTCGATACTTCTCCTTTGATAATTTTTTATTTTTTCGAGTTATCAGGATAATAAAAGGTAGGTTCTTGGACACCTACCCCCTGGACACCCACCCCGGATAACCACCCCAGTCAACTACCCCTGGGGCAACTACCCCCTAGGACAACTACCCCCTAGGGCAACAACTCTCTAGCGCGACTACCCCCCCCCCCCCCCCCCAGATAACAACCCCCACGACAACCATCCTCTATGACAAGTACCTCCCGGACAACTATCCTAGGGGGTAGATGTCCGGGGGGTAATTGTCCAAGGGGGTAGTTGTATGGGGGTAGTTGACCAGGAGATAGTTGTCCTATGGGGTAGTCGACTGGGGATGGTTATCCGGGGGTGGATGTCCAGGGGGTAGGTGTCCGGATAAGTAAAATGTATAATAGAATTAGGGGGAAAAACACTTTTTTCGGTCAATTGGAAGATATCTAAAATATGTTTGTAGTCATCTCTTGATTCATAATTCAAAACTTTGTCGAATGATAAGGTATTGTGTGTGGGTGGGGGGGGGGGGGCGTAGGCGATCGAGCATGTGTGTGATGCGTCAGTGGGTGCGTGCGTGTATTTGCTTCTCTCTCTCTCGTTCTCTCTCTCTCCCTCTCTCCATCCCAATCTCTCTCTCTCTACCCGCGTGAACCTAAGTACACGAGGTGTGTAATATTGGTGTGCCACGCCCTCTTTCATACCACTTCGTTAACCATAGGTTGGTTTTCCTCCTGACAGGTGACATTTCTCTCTTCCCATTGGTCGGTTCAATGCTTGGCGGAACTCAGGTTCTCATCAGCGGACCGTGCTTCAATTCAACCAACCTGATTATCTGTGATTTCGACGGATTCGAGACTTCTGGAAGACGAGATCGCCCTCTGCGTTTCGCCGACTTTCTACAAAGTTGGACGGATTCCCCTGAGCGTGTCTCTAGACAACGGAGTCACGTTCGATTTCAAAGTATTGTTCACAATTAGTAAGTTCATATAAACATCGTCTTTTGTAAAAAGCTATAACCATGTCCACCTTATGCCGACATTAGATCAGAACCGCTGGCTTACGCTATAAGTATGCATTACCAAAAATGTTCACCTTCATCCATGCATAAAATATCAACAGAACACTCCATAACTTCTAGGCACAGACGCAACTTCTTGACACAAGGTTATGACAACCTAGCGCAAGATTGTGTATCTGTTAATAATAATAATAATATTCCGTGTTTATATAGCGCTCAATACATCGATCCAACAATGTGCCTAAGCGCTTTACAGAGATATATGCGTTGCGCATGCAATCATGAAATCATGTTTTTTTTCCTTTACCTGCGTTATTCAAGTCTTTGAAAGTAAACAGCCATTTACCAGGAATTCAAGGCAGTGTATGCACTTGACTGTTAATGTGTGGTCCACCCTGCCTGTTTTCCCTCTGTTTTTACTCAAATTTCTGAAAAAATATGTACTCTTTTGATGACAACAGGACATTGCTGTTATGAGGATCGCTTGGTAAAGAGATGTACATCTGTAAGTACGTTATATATACCTTCCAAAGATAACATTTATTATTTATGAACCGCTGATTTTGTTTTGCTTTGACAAACTTCAATACTTCTGTGTATGGTACCTTGCCAGCTAATTACTTGCCATACTACTTGGCATACTACTAGACTCTTCAGACATTATGTAAAGGTACACCCTATTTTGGAAAATGTACATCACAAAAAACCTGGACTGTGCATATTTTCATTAGTCGCTGTTCATCAGATTAGACAATAGACATTACATATTTTTGCCATCTGCTTGTCTGTTCTTCATTGAAATGTCTAGGCCTCCAACTCGTTCAAATTCAGTGAGTTGTGTAAAGTGTAAGTGAGATCAAGGAGTTTTAAGAGATGGAGTCCCAACTGACAACAAATTATTCCACGCAGCTGCCGTTTTCTAAGGTTGCACAATATAATCTAAATGTGTGCTATCACCTTTGGTGTCCGAGGTTCGAAGCCGCCAATACTATTGGAAGGCTTGAGTCAGGAAGCTGTAATGAATGGAGATACCGTCTAGAAAGAAATTTAACGAGGGAAAAATATTTAAGATTGACTTGGCTTAACAAATAGAAATGTAACCCTCTCCATCCATCAAATCTATCAACAGCTGCCCTTCTCAATGCACAGTTCCCCTCCGGCATTCCAAATATCACAACATGTTATGCAACGCCGTCTGCTTCCCTAAAGGCCCTTTTACACTTTCACGGATCGCATCACGGATCATCCCGGATCGTCGCTCCGGGATCATCCGTGTTATCTCCGGCATTACCGTGCATACACCGGGGAGGCATCCGGCGTGATCCTTGGCGTACCGGCATATCCGGGGAAAAATTAAGCTTGCTTAATTTTTCATCCCGGAGTTCACGGATGAAACAATCCGTCCTCTTCCCTGTAGGCACCATGTACCTCCGTGTAGCCGCCGAATACATCCGGGACAGTCCGTGTAGACACCGGGAGGTCCGTATTAACACCGGTTTCATCCGGGTTTGAAATTCCGTATATCAAATGAGCGCCTACAAGCTCAAGTCACCCGTCAACATTCCGGAGATATCCCAATAGACAACGTACACCTCCGTGTAAGGACCGTAAAAGTACCCAGTAGCCTCCGTGCTCTTCCTTGAAATCCGTGTTAGCTCCGTATGCGTTTCCGGCGCGGTCCGCGTTGCTACCTTGTCTTTCCGTGGAGACACCGTACTTGCCCGTGTATACACCCAGTTCGGAACGTATCCACACCGGCATCGAGAAGAAATCGTGGTGTCACACGCCGGAACACCCCGGATTAAGATGCGGGATGATCCGTGATGCGATCCGTGAAAGTGTAGAAAGGGCCTTTAGAGGCTGTTCACACCGGCAGAGATAGCGCGGTCTAGCGCGCGCTAGACCGCGCTGTCTCTGCGGTGTGGAAGGTACAACGTCGTTTCGGTCCGCCCAACAGCGAGCCACGGCGAGCCACGGAGAGCCAACACTGGAGCACCTCTTGGGGGTGGTCCACGAGAGAGAGCGCGGTCTAGCGCGCTAGACCGCGCTATCTCTGCCAGCTATCTATGCCAGTGTGAACCCGAGCTACGATAGCACGCCGGATTTCATCGTTCTACACGCGGGGAATTTTATACTCATTCTATTTTGGTGCAATCTGAATCGGTACAATAGGCGATTTTCGTAATGTAACCAAATTGAATGCATAAGTGTTTGTGAAGTGCCTCAATACAAAGTATTTCATTCACCTGATAGGAATAATAGTATTTCAATAGTCAGAATGCAACTGCATATATTAAGTGTTGCTAGGTAGGTCAAGCCATAATGGCTGTCCAACCTGACAACAACTAATGTATGCAGTTTGGATTCTGTCTATTGAAATACTATTATTCTTATCAGGTGAATGAAATCATTTGTATTGAGGCACTTCACAAAGACGTATGCATTAAATTTGGTTACATTACGAAAATGGCCTATTCAACACTCCTAATTAGTAATAGCGCGCGAAATCTTTGACTGCTCTGACCTCATGACGTCACGCGTCATGACAACAGGACCTCTCAAAAAAAGGGGGTGTTACGATAGATCGCGCTATCTCATTGCGGTGTGGATCCGGCGAATGCCAATGGGCGGACCGTGGGTCGCGCTACGATAGCGCGATCCACGGTCCGCCCACGGTCACCCCTTGCGGTGTGAACACGCCCAGAGGTCTCTATTCACTCGGTCGTAACAAAATGCAGGCATCGAGCTCAGAAGTCATGCGTGGCACCGCAACAATTAGGTCATGATAGCTATAAAATATAAAATACAGAATTCACAACATATGACCAATGCAAGTTTCTACTGATTATAAAAAGCTTTTTCCGTGCTCGGATAGTTCTACTAAAGACAAAGTCATTTCAACCAGCGAAATCGACCAAGGAAATCGGGAGGTAGAGCCAATGTAAGGTTTTCTTCATCATGATTGTGTCATCTATTTATTGACATTTTCCGCAAATTTCCGAAATTAGTACATAGCTAGGAAGGTAGTCCAAAGATTTATCTTCCTACAGAACTAAATGAAATTGTCATATATGTTTGTGCATTTTTGTTGGATGAGGGTTAGAAGTTGTCAATTCATCACCACTTTTCACCCCAAGTACGGGCCGGCAAAGCAAAAGCCGCAGTGCCCGCTGGGCTGGGCTGTGGGTGGAAAGGCTAAACTTAGTGTTACTAGGTAGCTGTACGGTTTAGGAGAGGGATTAAGGGGATTACGGTAGGGGAAAAAAGACGCGCGGTGCCACGGATGACTTCAAAGGGGCCTCTTGGACGGGATCTCCATTCATTACAGCTTCCTGCTTGAGTAGTGATTTTGTTCATAACGAAATATCGTTTATATCTCACTTTTTATTTGACATAACATGGGGAAAATAAAGCGGATGGTAAATTATGAATGCAAAAGCCTTACTGTGTCAGGAAATTTGCTTACATTGTATAATAGCTGTTTTAATTTGTGAAATATAGTAACAAGTTACATTCCTGAAACCTGCAATTTCTTTTTTCTGTCTTTTTCCCCTTTTACCAATATTTTGTTCCTCCATATTTGTATTATTATATATCCTTTGAGGGTAGTCATACTATCAAGCTTTGCTTACTTTGTCAACCCTCCTGTTTGATGTTTTCGATTAGTTACAGCCAGCCTTACTTTATTCTACATATATTTTTTTAACATTACATTTGTAAATTGGCAATGTTTGTTTGTTATATATTTGTAAAAATACAAAAGAAAAAGAAAATCAAACAGAAATAAATAAATCAAATCAAATCAAATCAAATGTCAGATTAATGCCCACACATGCCCAGTCGAGTAATTTTGATTAATACTACAGGAAATTTTGGTCCATTTTCTTTCGCTTGCCTCCTGTTAGGGTAAGCACTGTGTACTGCTCGTATTATCAGGCGAGTGGTAGTGAAAAGTAACAAGCATTAAACAAAACATATTTCCCTTTGAAAGTGGCCCGTTAGACTGCAGCTAGGCATCTATTGCGAAAGAAATCGCTGATAAAACATTTGGGAAACTATAACAAAATGATTGAGCACAATAAGAGTAGGATTAATGAATTTGAAAACACAATAGAAAACAGGGAACACAAATTGAAGAAGGTAGAGGAAGAATGACAGAATTACGCCTTGGTGAAAGATAGCGGTTGAAAGAGGGTAACTAAACTTATCGGAAGTGAACTCGATCTACTGTATCTATTGCGAAAGAAATCGCTGATCAAACATTTGGGAAACTATAACAAAATGATTGAGCACAATAAGAGTAGGATTAATGAATTTGAAAACACAATAGAAAACAGGGAACACAAATTGAAGAAGGTAGAGGAAGAATGACAGAATTACGCCTTGGTGAAAGATAGCGGTTGAAAGAGGGTAACTAAACTTATCGGAAGTGAACTCGATCTACGATCGCTATGAAAAAAACAGTTATTATGCTTTGCTATGATTAAAAGAAAAAAAAAATAATGTACACATATATATGCTTCCGGATGCAAATCCCAGTGTCCACTTTTGTTCCCCATTGTATTTTTTCTTCTAAATTCGATTTGTTATTCTTTGATATATTCTTTCCATTTAAAAAAGTAAAACACGGAGACAACCAAAGCCTTGGTTTGGTGCCGAACTTTACAAAATGTGCAAAAAGATATACCTCTTATTTCGGAAATTTATTTTTAAAATCCATCTTCTTATCGGAAACATGTATAGTCGTGTTATAGAAATTTAGTCCACGGTGAGAAACGAAAACGTAAACGAGAATATTATTTTTCTAGATTTACACGTGTCAAAAGTTAAGGCAACTTGACTTATGCCGTCCACGCAGGCCAGGGGCCCCGTGATGGCTTCTGTATGGTGATGGTTTGCCAAGTTTTTCTGTCCGCATCCAGTCTTGATGCATCTGTCAGCCTTGGTATGGATCTTGCTTTGCATTCCTCTGAGATGCAGTCAAGCCATCTTTTGGGTGGATGGCCTCTGGGTCGATTTCCTGTGACATTTCCTTCCACGGCAATTTTGGGGTATCTTGTGGGTTTCATTCTTAGGACGTGGCCAAAATATTTGAGTCTTTTAGTGGAGACTTTGTCCATAACATCTTGATCGAGGTTGAGGGATTCTTTGATGTGTGTGTTACGGATCTTATCTAGTCTTGTCACCCCCATTATGCGACGAAGGCATGCCATTTAAAAAACACTTAAAGCCTGTTGCTATCTTCTTTTTAACTGTCCAGGATTCTGCCCCATAAAGCAGTATAGAGAGGTTGATTGATTGATACAGTTGCATCTTCGTGTGGCTACTAACGCTTGTTGAAGTCAATATGTTATTTAGCCTTTGGAAAGCTGCCCCTGCTTTCCTGATACGATTCTTAATGTCACTTGTACTTGAGCCGTTTTCTGCTATTTTCCCTCCCAGGTACACAAAATCTTCCACCTGTTTTAGTCTGTCGTTGGCTATGTCAATGTTGAGGTTGCACTTGCTTTTGCTAATAGCTTGCACTTCTGTCTTTGTTATGTTCACCTTGAGGCCAAGGTCACAGCTTGCCATGTAGACTTTATCAACCAGTGTCTGCAGTTCCTCTGGAGTCTCGGCTATCAAGACGATGTCATCTGCAAAACGTAAGTTGTTTATGCAGGTTCCTTGATTTTTGGCTCCTATTTGGACCTCAACCATTGCCATGGTCATAACTAGCTCGAGGAGTATATTGAAAAATTGTGGGGAGATGGCACACCCCTGCCTGACTATTAAATTAAGGCAACTTGGAAAACCATAAATGATATTTTAATGAAAGTTCGGGAAAAATGCAATGTGATGTTATTGAACAAAATGGTAAACATAATGATAAACAGGCCATTGTCCAAGCATTGTATTAGTGTTTTAGCACTATTGGTAGGGACACTGTAAAATTGTTACCTGATGTCTCCATAGATTTTCTGCATTTTTGACCTAAAAGGGACTCCTCAAAGTCTATATTTATAAAAACTAGTTGAGATTTCTGAAATATTTGTAATTGTTACAAAGCAATGGTTTAAAGCAAATAAATTGAAATTGAATGCACAAAAAAGTGCTGCATGGTATTTCGGCCAACAACAAAATAAAGATACATCCTGTATGGAAAGAAGTATCAAACAACAAAATATATCGATAGTAAATTATATAATTTTTTTTACGAGTAAAATATGACAACAGAGACTGACTTGAAAGGAACATGTGAATTTGCCATGTCAAATATATAAAGCTTTTGGTGCAATGAACAGAATTACAAAAAAATATACCTTTTAATATTCTTCTTAATCTGTATAATACCAAGATTTTATTTACTGTAATATGATGTGGGGAGATTGTGATAAAACTCATTGTATTCGAATTGTTATTCTTCAGAAACCTGCTTTACGAATTATATTTAACTAACTTCCTTTCTCCCACACAGCTCCTGTATCTAAAAAAAACATAATATATTAACAATTTATGATCTATATTGCTATCTTAATGTTTTCTTTACTCTAAAATATACTTCCCGGCAAAATCTCTAGATGGTTGTTTTATTTATTATAGAATTGTGACTAATTATGAAACTCGTCAATCAAATCTTGTCCACCTACCAAAGTTAACATATGACTTCTCAAAAACAACAATTATATATGCCGGACTAAAATTATGGAACAAATTGCCTCAAAAAATTCAAATATGTCCAACAGTGTCAATTTTCAAAAGAAACCTTAAATAATATCTTGTAAATAAATATGTATAACTAGGATTATTTATACATAAATACTCTTTCTGTTTTTTTTGGTAATGGATTTTTCTGGTTTAATTCTATATGTTCATGTTTTTTGTTATTTTAATCTTTGTATTTTATCTTGTTTTTAGTGTATTTAGGAAACATTTTATGTACATTTTATTACATTTGGGAATAACCTAGATAGGCAATTGACCCTACGTTTTTCCCAACACATTATGTTTTCAATTGAAGATGTTTCATTTCAGTCACTGACGTTGTAGTCCGTCAGCAAAATAACATTCGTGTACATCGGGTTTTAAAAATGTACCAGGATTCAATACCAACTCGCTGGGCAAACCACTTGATACGAGTTTGATTCCTAATGAGCAACTCTGCATTTTCGCTGTATCCTATGTCCTATATTATTCTGTTTGAAGGAAACTATTGACCCACATAAATAACTGGGTTAATCCCTTGGTTCAGTTATATATAAATGCACAGGACAGACCCGGAAGCGGTCACTTGGCATATACGCATCGTTTTCGCCCAGGATTTGACTCGTTGTTGACGGAGTCCTATCTTATAGGGAAATCATTGATTGTAAACACTTAATCCGTTCTGGAATGATTATCTCCATCAGATGCCGATTTTGCCGATATGTTATTTCGTACCTGTATTTCCTTTGGTCATATTTTGTATTTTGTTCTAATTATCCTATCTTTAGATAGAGAGAAGTACCCTACATCAGGGGCACTACTTGGGCCATGTAAGTATTCAGTCAGGTCAATGTTAAATATGCCCTTACTTTTTTATTTAAATGTTGTTTTTTCCGTCTTAGAAATTATACAATCAAAAGGAAATAACAAAGAATGTCAAAATGTATAAACATACACAGAATATAGAGTTTACATAAGCAAGAAAATAAATCTTATGGCAGTAAAAAAAAGAAAAAAAAGAAAAAAAAAGAAAAAAGAATGTACCACCAAAAAAAAACAGAGAAAAAAAAGACGGCTGCATAATCCATTTTCGGGCTGATCTTGCATAGTGCGGCTGAATTTCCAAAACAAAACAGAAAAAGAAGAAAAATATTATTGGAATAAATTATATTCGGTATCTCACGGTATTAATTAAATTAGTTGTGCAAGAGTTTGTCTGAGTATGGACAGAGATGTTCAATTGCGAATATATATGCTGTTGTATCTAGTATTCCGCCCCTCCCCCCCATTTATGAAGAAGAAAGGGCGTTTGCCTTTGTTTGTTCGGGGTATGGAAAGGGAAAGATTAATGTACAATAGCTGATAAGGTCTTGGGATATAAAATAAGTTTTCAGCTAAATAAATTGGTGTCATGCTATTGAGGATTTCAAACATCATTACACGTATATAATTTCTGGCGAGATATCAAAGTTTCCCACCGCAAGACTTCATGCATTGAAATAACAGAAAAAATAATTGAGGCTTTATTTTAGAATAGTTTTTCTTACTCTATTTTGTAGCTTTTTTCAATCGATTGATATATTGTGTTCTTATGAAGACTGCCAAAGTATGTTCGCATAATCTAGATGAGGTAGAATAACATTTATGTTTTTAAGTTTTAAGTTTATTAGTTTCGTCTAGTAAGATGTTAGGCTTTTTGTATATTATTCTGGATTTCGGATGAAATAATGGATTTTTCTTTTCCTTATCCTTTTTTATAAAACTAAATACCCTGATCGTTGACATCTACAAGGTTATCCTTAAAGAAAAAATACAAAAATCAGTTCGTCTGAAGTTGTTTTTGCTAAATCGCACTTATTGTATTCATTTTTAGTCAAGAATGATGTATATCATTTCCTCTTTCCCTACAGTTCTTTCAACGCCCGTGATCATCGGAATATCTGTGGGATCGGTAATTCTGATCGTTTTGTATCGTGCTTGACGTCATTCTGATCTGCCGACTAAACAAACGTCCACCATCGAGAAGGTATGCTACTTGTATTTTGCTGGCGCCAAAGACATATAAAAAAACACGGTCATCATTCGACCTTACGAAAATCAACTTTACACATAAATGGGTATACGGGACTACATGCACATTCATCATTGACTGTTTGATGCAAACACTTGAAATCAGGCGCGCCGGAAGCAGTTTGGGATTGGGGGGGGCAAACATTCCAGGGGGCTCATCTTCCAGGGGCAGTGACGTAACGAGCAAAAACGTTTGGAAGAGGGGGGGGGGGCAGAAGAAACATCTGCATCACTACCACTCTTACACGTTACATGCAGGCCCCGCGGCACATTTGTTAAAGTGGATTATTAACGATCAGGTAGATCGTAAATTGGCGTGGGGTCCAGGGCTGAGCCCCGGTAGGGGGTCAAGGGGCTGAACCCCCAGAAGCTCAGGGGTTTTAGGCATTAAAATTATGGTCAGATATGTAAATTGAGATACCTTATTTGTGACACTGGCAGGCCACTAATTGGAGGAGAGTCCAGGAAGCAGAGCCCCCGGAAGCTCGGGTTTTTTAGTTATTTAATAACGGACAGATGAGCATATAGGAGACCGCCTTAGGACCCTTGGTGGGGTCCAGGGGGCAGAGCCCCCGGGAGCTCAGGGTTTTTAGGAATTTAATAACGGTCAGATGAGCATACAGGGGACCGCCTTAGGGCCCTTAGTAGGGTCCGGGGGCGGAGCCCCCGTAAGCTCTGGGGTATGAGGCATTTAATTACGATCAGATGAGCATACAGGGGACCGCCTTAGGGCACTTAGTAGGGTCCGGGGGCGGAGCCCCCGTAAGCTCTGGGGAATGAGGCATTTAATTACGGTCAGATGAGCATCCAGGGCCCAGCCTTAGGGTCCTTGGTGGGGTCCAGGGGGAAGAGCCCCCGAAAGCTCGGGGGTTTTAGATACGTAATAACGGTCAGATGAGTATCTTGGCCCCTGCCTTAAGACCCTTGGTGGGGTCCAGGGGGCAGAGCCCCCGGAAGCTCAGGGTTTTTAGGAATTTAATAACGGTCAGATGAGCATACAGGGGACCGCCTTAGGGCCCTTAGTAGGGTCCGGGGGGCGGAGCCCCCCGGTAAGCTCTGGGGTATGAGGCATTTAATTACGGTCAGAAGAGCATACAGGGGACCGCCTTAGGGCACTTAGTAGGGTCCGGGGGCGGAGCCCCCGTAAGCTCTGGGGAATGAGGCATTTAATTAGGGTCAGATGAGCATCCAGGGCCCCGCCTTAGGGCCCTTGGTGGGGTCCAGGGGGCAAAGCCCCCGAAAGCTCGGGGTTTTTAGGTATGTAATAACGGTCAGATGAGTATCCAGGGCCCTGCCTTAGGAACCTTGGTGGGGTCCAGGGGGCAGAGCCCTCGGAAGCTCAGGGGTTTTAGGAATTTAATAACGGTCAGATGGGCATACAGGGGACCGCCTTAGGCCCTTGGTGGGTCACCTATTTTTTCTCTCTCTCTTTTTTTCTTTTTCTCTGTAACAAACTTTTCAAAAAATGAGGGGGACCTCGGGCCTCCGAGCCCGGCCGTTCTGCAGACCATGACACAATGGCTTGTAAATAAGCATATTTTTCGGCCGACTGTAAATTTGGGAATTTCTAATTTTCCAACAAACGCATAAAAAGGTATGATAAAAAAAAAAATGAGAAAAATACCGGAAAATCATGTCATTTCAGCAACATTTGTAAATCACTTGTATCGAATAAAAAATACCCCCCCCCCCATCAGTACGCCAGTGTTCAGGGGCTCATGAGATTCTTACTCCTATAACAAATAACAGACACACTTTCCCACTCTCTCACAATATGTCCACGATATGCGCGTATCGCTATTATAAAAACCTCCAATGATAAATATAGGTAGCATGCGCAATGTTTAGGAAATTTAATTCCTGTTAACTTTCCTTTTCTTTGTTTGGAAATTTATATGTCATTTAACTCAGGTTGTTATTATTGTTATGTTCTTTTGGGTTAAAATACAAACCATCTTTACTCCTTTACTGCTTTTTTTGTTTTGTTTTGAGGGGGGGGGCGTTTTGGGGGGGCAAAAATGCGTTTTGCCCCCCCCCCACTTTTTTGACTGGGGGGGCAACTGCCCCCCTGCCCCCCCCACTTCCGGCGCCTATGCTTGAAATAATACTATAGTCATTTGCTGAATATGGGGGTATTTCAAGAGCAATCATGTTCAGGGGACATTTCTATGATGGTATTCTTCTAAATTGACATACAGAGGATAGAGAAGCTCACAGACTACTCTTTATCTCTACCGGAACGCTCCGTCATCTCATTAACTTGATATGAAAGCTATAAAGAACCGACTCTTCAATAAGATAACATGTTCACTGTTATTTTTTGGGGTCTCAATTCCGCAATTGGCCGATGTGAATCCAACTAATAAACCATTGTAAATTCATTTTCTTTTTCCAGATTAAAAAAATTAAGAAAACTAATGTCATGAAGATATTAATTATTTCTTTGTAAATGCAACTGGAATCGTGTAGGATTTGTTCATTAAGTGTATTAAGCGTTACGGTTCCTCGAGCTAAAAGGAGGGTTATAATATCCACAGTCCTTTAAAAGCGTGTACAGGAGTTAATATCGTAATGATATGCGCTATACAAGAATAGGATATTTTTATGATTACAAGTCGTTTTTCTTTGTCTCTCTTCCTCTCTCTTCCTCAGTAGTGCTGAGGCTGATCTATAAACTTCAAAACAACGAGTGGATGGACGCATGAGGTCAGAGCTACTGTTTTTAAATCTCTGCAAATACATGCATGAGCGGATAACCACATATACGCTTTTTGTGGGCTCTTTTCACTTTTCATAATTTGTATTTTGGTTTAAAGATAACACTGAAAACGCTATTAATCAGATATAAACGGCTTTAACATAGAGCATATACTTCATGTGTAGCTTCGTCTTTTAACATTTCAGACTAAAATTAATTCAACTGTCAACAGGTACTAGGTAGGACGGCGCACTATTCGCCAATATATTCCCAATGTTAACCATTATCTATAACCATTACGCCTACAAGAAAAAGATGTTGTATTGCCCTTTGCGACCGACCCCAAAATCTTGAAATCTACGGTCGGCTTTAAAAAAACACATGAAAAATTACCGTTATTTAGAAGAAAAAACAAGTATTATATCAGCCCAAAGAGGGAGTCTAAAGAATAAAACAAAAGATTTCCGACCGACCGACCCATGTTTTGGCGCCTAAGGGGCAATACAACATTTTTTGTGTTTAGGCCTTTATATGTCGTACTTTAGAATTATGAAGAGGAACACAAATGTGGTTGTTGTAGTATCTTAATGTGATTCTCAAGAAACTGCTCTCAGAAAACAGTGGGTTTGTTTTAATACTTCTGAAGCCAGGGACGGATCTAGCTTTGGCGAGGCGTTTTTTTCTTTTTGGTGCTATTTTGAACCCCCCTCCCCCACCCCCCACCCCCCCCCCCGTAAGTGATGTTTTCCTGGCATCTACTAACATCTACACAAAACTGTGTGGGTTTGGAAAAGTGATGGCATTTTTCTATGCACATCACATTTTCACTTGGCAGCCCAAAGGGGGGGGGGGGGGGGGGGGAGGGGGGAGTAAACTCCTAACCCCCTAGATCCGCACCTGGAAGCTGTTATATTTGAGTTTTCTCTCTCTCGCCTCTTACATTAAGCCTTTTCGATTGGTTTCATCTCTCATTTCATGTTTTCTTACCAAGAGGTAGCATCTCTTTTAGTGGTACCAAAGGTTAATGTTACATAACTTGAGAAATGATGAAAAGCATTAAAAAGAAAAAGAAATAATGGAGCATGTTACCGCTTTCAATTTTG
The DNA here is from genome assembly GCA_035222895.1 of Strongylocentrotus droebachiensis. Lineage (NCBI taxonomy): Eukaryota > Metazoa > Echinodermata > Echinoidea > Camarodonta > Strongylocentrotidae > Strongylocentrotus > Strongylocentrotus droebachiensis. The sequence continues at coordinate 71,809 of JAVYIG010008977.1, forward strand.
TGAAAATTAATTGCGTAATTCTTGAAAGAAGATACAAATGTTTCCTGTTGGTTGGGTTTAGTGAGTGGGTAGGTGAAAAAAGAAACAAAGAGACAAACATAATTGTGATAGGTAAAATAAACTTGGGTTGCACAAAGGGAGAGGTCATAATATCAAAACGATCCTCCGCGGCCGTGACGTAAAAAGAGGCCTGCCGTATCCATTTGTTTCTTAAACTCACTTGACGATTTGGTTTCTAAAATTTGTCGTCATCCCTAATCTTGATTCAAATCCTTTATGTTGTTATACTGCTTGACAATTATCTTTACTCACTGCAGGTATTATAAAGAAATGTACATGAGCCATCGACTGTTGTTTTCATGCGTGTCGTTCATCGACGCGAATACAGTGCAGTGTCAATATTGAGATGCTTGACAATTTTAAATTTTAAACATTTATGACATATAAACGCATGAATTTCAATGAGAAGTTGTATATGTAATGTAATTTGTTTATATTTAGTGCAAATAATATTCCATTTCGAGTGCTGTATATAAAGATTATTGTAAACAATATGATATTAGCCTTAATATTTTGCTATGAACTATGTTTAGCCACGTTTATCTGCGGTTAAGCGCACGATGTTCACGGATCCAGCGCTAGCTTTTTTATGAATGTTATATAGATGAATTTATGACTCAACAATTTTTTGGACGATTTTCGACTGTGCTCTGTCCGGCATTACAAAAGACATACTCTCTTGGAATTGTGACTTTATACCCGTTAGATTTTTGAAGTTAGGGGAGTCGAACTTGGGCCTCCGTCGGGTGAACAACTATTATTGAGCTCTACTTGGAAATTTCCCCCTAGAAGAAAGACGCTGAAACGTAATATGTCTAAGGTACTGAACGAAGTCTACTTTTAGACGCTGGGATATGTATCAAACCACTCCCCTCTATGATGCCGTGTATATTACAAGAAATTGAATAAAACTGTATGAGATTGGAAAATGTTCATAGTTCTGACAACGTAGATGTTAAATTGATTCCATTTGAAGTTTTATAGTTACATCTATTAAGATAAATATAAGAAGGAAAATAAATGAATTATATCAATTAGTTTAACTTTAATCACCAGCCATGTTAACATTGGCGATATAAATATTGTAATTTGTTATCAATAAAAGTTGAATCTTGTTCTTTTTTCTTGAAATTTAATATTATTCAATAAATTGTGTTTTTATTAATTTGTGTACTTCCATCAAAGTAATATATTTTGACGAAGTGAACATTAATAATTACTTGTAGCTCCCCCCGCCCCTTTGTTTTATGACCTATTTTCTTTGACCGCTCAAAAACATAATATTGATGATATGGCATCTGACGAAACTCCTGACAGAGTTGGTGGGTTATAAATAAAGTATAGAGAAGAATCAAATTCCCCACCAGGGAATGGGAACAATTCTGACGTAGAGGTCGGAATCGAAGGCGGGGGCCGCCACAATATAAACCAAGATTTAAACACAAGAAGAACGGTTGAAAGGAAAACACGAACATGATCACATGAATCACAAATTACACATGCAAATTGCGATGAATGCAATTATATTAACACACAAAATTCAAATTGATTTTAATGCACAAATCGAGAAACACATTAGTCTAGCTCATTCAATAAAACACCAATATCAATTTTTTTTTGTTAAATCCTAATGATATTTTGTTCTTTAATTTTAAATTCATGATCATGAAAGAAGATTGAAGAAATCAATTTGGTCATGGAATTTACTATGCTCGTGGCCTATTATGAATATATACCTGGCATGGATATAGTTGTTTGATAATCAGTGGTAAATCTACAATTTCAGTAAATGACATTTTGGAAAATAAAAATATTGGATTTACGTGAGTAAGCAGCCGACTTTTCATTTACAAAAAAAAAAAAAAATGATCTGGTCATGGCAAAAATAAATTTAGTCTTCATTTTATTTTGAATTAAGGACAATATTATTCATGTCGTCCATCATTTTTTTTTTTTTTATATACGCTGTCGCTCATATAATTGGAATATTTTTGTGTTACCCCAATTTATGGAATTATTTTAAAAATAATTTAAAAATAATAGATCTAGATAATAGTATACATTCTCAGATTGTATTGAATAATAATTTGCTAATGTGTGTTTTGCGTGACTGCTAAAGCATGTGTGTGCTACTATGCTTGGCAACTTAGGGACCTACGCCCTTAAAGGGATAGTCCACCCCAGGATTTTCTTTAGCTGACGATATAGACCTAATAATACCATGAAGAATGATACAAGTCTCATTAAAATCCATGATCACATAACGAAGATATATCGACTTTTTTATCGAAAATCAGCCGCCCCCCAAATGCAAATGCGTTACATGGGCATGAAACGATCGCCAAAAAATAACCGATAGTATCGAAATTGTGACGTATGTTGCGAGCTGCCTTCTTATTTCGCAGACATTCACTTTCGCTTTCACTTTCATGATTCGTCGTGTCAGTGCGATAACAGTGTACCGCGAGCGAAAGTGAATGTCTGCAAAATAAGAAGGCAGCTCGCAACATACGTCACAATTCATGCCCATGTAACGCATTTGCATTTGGGGGGCGGCTGATTTTCGATAAAAAAGTCGATATATCTTCGTTATGTGATCATGGATTTTAATGAGACTTGTATCATTCTTCATGGGATTATTAGGTCTATATCGTCAGCTAAAGAAAATCCTGGGGTGGACTATCCCTTTAAGTCATAAATGACAGTAATGAGGATTAATGCCCCACAAAAGGGCACTAATATAGCACATCGATACGGTTTTGATCCTGGGGCCTCACAGTTACGAGGCCACTGCTTTGTCACTAAACCATGACTGTACGCAGCGGGGGCTAGGGTAGGGGGCAGTTTCCATGAATAAAAAATACATCAGAAAATGCAATAAATTTTCAATAATTTATTGCATTTTACCCCGGTCCCCAACATAAACAAATCCTCTGGACGGCCATGCATTATGGCTCCAGGCATGGGCATAAATCATATATTATTTACATTCAAGCATTCTTTTTCACTACATATATTCATTAGACCATTTGGAATAAAAATACGACAAAAAAATTTGGAAGAGCCAACTTATTCCTTATGTTATCTCTTGTTTTGATAATTTCTTATGTATTTCATTGTTTTGTTGTTTTATTTCATTTCTTACTACAATTCAACTATTTTGACTCCCAAAACAACCACCTAAACTTTAAACAAGCCCCAATAACCAATATTTAATCTATTTTTAGGAAAAATGACATTTATATATGTTGTGGACACAAATCACAAAGATGAGCGTTTTTCGGGCTGACATGCAAAGACAAAAGGTCACGTGACCTTGTAACTGTAGGTCCGACTTTCATTTTTTTTGTTAAAGATGCGCAAGACTCGAAAGAAAAGAGTCAGCGAGCGGCGGGGCGCCATCCATATGCGTTCCCGAGCAATCGTAACAATAGTGGAAGGGGGGGGGGGCATAATGCCCCCCTGCCTTATTAGGGTTAAGTCATAAATGACAGTAATGAGGATTAATGCCCCACATAAGGGCACTTATATGACACATCGACACGGTTTTTATCCTGGGGCCTCACAGTTACGAGGCCATTGCTTTGCCACTGAACCATGATTGTACGCAGCGGGGGCTAGGACAGGGGGCAGTTCCCACAAATAAAACAAAAATGAAAATGCAATAAATTTTCAATAATTCATAGAATTTCCCCCCGGTCCCCAACATAAAAAAAATCCTCTGTTCGTCCATGCATTATGGCTCAAGGCATGGGCACACAGAAGATGTTGTTCTTTTGGGGACCTGGGGAAATTCAATTAATTATTGAACATTTATTGCATTTTCATTTTTTTTTTCGAAGGAAGAATGGTTGCGCATCCCGTAAAAAGACATCAATTCTTTTGGGTTAATTTAAAATGACTTTTTTAAACCCAATGTCTGGCATGACAAAATATGTCATATGTTGAATCAAGAAAAATGCTTCAGTCGTCAGATTTATGTTGTATTATTTTGATGTTCAAATATAGATAGTTTTTATAACCCCCTTATTCGGAGTAAATCACAGTTTCATGATTCATTTCGTCAAACATAATTACTTGTGTAGTATCCCACTTTCAATTGTTTATTAAAAAGGTTTATTACTTCAAACTCATGATAAAAATTACATCAATTAAAATTCCTTTATCAGATAATACTTTTTGTGATCAAAAAATCAAAAAGCCTGGTTTTCTACTTTCAAATTTTGAGCAAAAAATATTTGTAATACGAGTTACTACCTGCATGGCATCGACCCCTACTTACTTACTTACTGCCCATTATGCCTCCTGGCACATAGGGCAGCAACAAAAGTCTTCCACTCCTTCCGATCCTGGGCCAGTCTTTGGATGGTTCTCCCCTTCCACAGTTCTTCGCCAAGTGTTTTAAGGACGTCCCCTCCTTCTATTGCCTTCTGGTGTCCAGTGGGGGCTGTTCGTGGGATGTCATCTATGTCCTTTTTCATTACATGTCCGATCCACCTCCACCTTTTCTGTGCATTGCTCTATGATATTACGTAGTGCAAATATCTGGTCAATGCACCCTTTTCCCTTCTGAAAACCTGCTTGTTTCCTTCTGAGACTTTGGTCAACAGCATTTATGATACGGGTAAGTTTGCCAAAATGTTGCTTGGTATTGACAATAGTGTGAGCATAATTTATTTTCGTTTTTGCCCCAGTAAATGTGAAAATCGCGCAGATCGATATTTTCGGTCAGTAGGGGAGGGGGGGGGGGGGGGGGGTATAGTGCACTCATTTATTTGTTTTAATTTTTTTAGTCCAAAGAGGGTTCCGAGCCGGTCGCCCCACCCCCTCCGTGGATCCGCGCCTGACTGCATCGACCCCTACCGTCACATTATTGCTTATTTTTTTGTTGTTGCAAAGGTTATAGCATGGATGCCACGTTTTACCTCCAATTATGATTGGCTAGTCTACTACTATCTCTACATCAGATATCCGTATAGACATTCCCCCAAATAATGACGCAAAGTCCACATGCATTCGCTTATCATACAGTTATCATGATAATTGGTGTTTGATTCGAACACTTGTTATTACGTTTCAATCTTTGGACATCATTAACCTCGTAAATCCACACCGTGGAAATAAATCATTAAGTAGATAATGCAGAAAACATAATTATCTTCTCTGACTGGAATATTTTTACACGAAATTACATTGTAATTCTTGATAAAATCAAAATCAAAGTTTAGTGCGTGACCAATCTTTAATACAGTTACACTTTGTATGTTTGTCTTTGCGGTTGTTTGTATAGGGATTGAATTTATTGTCAAGATAATTATTTAACCATGATGTGTATGCTTGCGCAATTTTCTTGTAGATATTCTGGCGCGCACGTCCGTAAAGCGACGAATTGAGAACGGTAGACATTGAGAACATTCCAGGCTGTGGACTAGTGAGTGGCAAGAACTTGTAAAGGGAGAAACCAGGCAGCTGAGCAAGAAGACAATCAGAGAAAGACAGGCGACGATCAGCAGAGCACAGACGAAAGGAGAAGAAAAAGAAGAAGAAGAAGAAAGACGCTATATTTTGAAGATAACTGCAAGAGATAGGCCTATTGGACGGATTCTGAAATATTGACAGACTTGTAACTCTCAAGGATGATTTGGAAAGAGCAAGTTGCTATTTTCTTCTGCGTGGTTATCATCTTCGATGTACCTCAGAAATCAGAGGCAGATCAAAGTAAGATCATACAATTATTTATATCCAACTTTCCAAAATTCTATTGTTTGTATATTACTAAGGCTTGTGTTCTTGTCTTTTGAAGGCTAACAACATTTATTTTCGTCTATCACATAAACCCCCCCCCCCGACATCTCTCTTTTTTTCTCTCTCATCTCTCTCCCTCTTTCTCTGTCTTTTTTAAAAACCACATTAGTAATAATAAACATTATTAGATAAGTCTTACCAACGGGCTCGTTGGTATGATTGAGGCATCACATTACCACCAACGACCAAGAGTTGACCGTATTATGGAGTCGATATGAAGTGGGTTTGGTGGTGTGACCAAGCTAATAATTATAATATAATACAACTAGCAGGACCCGCGGAAATCCGCGTGATTCTAGAGGGGGGGGGGGGGGGGGGTGGGAGGGGATGTTAATAGATATATAGAGACTCTCTAAATTAAAAACACCAAGAACTTTATTTGCCATTTATACAAAAAAAAAACGATCCAACTCTGCCGGTAGTTATTCTTTAAGCCCCTTTCACACTGGAACTGCGTAGAGTTGCGTAGTGTGGCGTACCGACTATACATAAATTAGGCTGCGTATTAATGGACAAATGTTGCTTCACTGTAGTCCATGCGTAGATTATGCGTAGGCTGGCGTACAGGTTTACTTATGGTTGCTTACCGTTGCTTATTATACTGTGTGGAAAGCTTTTACTGCTTTTCGATCTGGCGTAGGATAGCGCACTGTTGCGTAGGCATGGCGTACAGTAGCGTAGTGTTGCGTAAAAAGTCGTACTTTCTGTGTCAAGTTTCTACGCCTAAAGTACGCGTAAAAATTAAACATGTTGAATTATTTGCGTCCATCTTGCTTTCCCCTTTGCGTCCCTCAGCATATAGTAACGTAGGCCAGCGTAGTTGGTACGCAACATTACGCAAATCTACGTATGGACCCCACCCCAATTAGTGACCTGCCAGTGTCACAAATAAAGTATTAAAAATATGCCCATCTGACCCTAATTAAATGCCTTAAACCCCTGAGCTTTCGGGGGTTTATGGCCCCTTGAAACCTGGGGACCCCACGCCTATATACACTCAACCCGCTGCGATCTAACTGATTTCCCCCCCCCCCCACTTTGAAAAACGTTTCTTGGAGCCTGCATGAAAAATGTAGGAATGGTGCATGGTGATGCATATTTTTTTCTGGACCCCCCCCCCCCCAACAAAAAAAGAAGATTTTACTCATTACGCAACTGACTGTTTTGCAATGCATGAAGTCACATACTTCTGATATTGAATTATTAAAGGAGCTTCACAAAGAAAATTTACTAACAACTGATAATTAGAATAAATTACATATGGATGGAAAGATTTTCTCTTGAAAAACACGAATAATTTGCTGAGAAATCATATAGATATCATGGAAAGGCGTAAAATGCAATTTTTCAAGACCCTTCTTAGACCCCCAAGCGCCCCCGAACGTAAGCCAAACACACGAGCGTAGCGAGCTCTGAATAGTGACGTCACACCCTGGACAAACAGCTCGGTGCCGGCCGCATACCGGAGTCGCGCGTGTATTTGTCTGCAGCTAGCCAGCCGTGTCCCGTGTGTGACGTCACAAATATTGACGCTTTACAAAGGACCGCTGAAGGCAGAAAATCTGGATTTTAAAACTTACATTTTTGAGAGTTGATTACTGCGGGCCTGAAACATATTTTGAAGAGGAGAGTTGTTGTATTTGATCAATAAGGCTTCCCCTTCGCAATGATATGAGTTTTGCATCAATTCAAAACACTTTTGATTCTTCGTGTGTCCACTTTAATATGTAAATGTACAATTTATAACCTTATATGTAATGTTTTCTGGTAATTTACTGTAGATATAAGATAATATTAGTCTCCTTTGGCTGAATAGACGTAGAGTCGTATAGTTTTATAGCTGTATATGTGTACAAAATTATGGCACTTCGGCAGAGTAGACGTAGAGTCGTATAGTTTTATAGCTGTATAGATGTACAAAATTATGGACCTTCGGCCCGCACGCTGTTGTGTTGACGGGTTCTTCGATGGATGGATAGACGTATGTGTAGTTGTACAGTTGTACGAATATTGGCCTGCTTTGCCCCCCCCCCCCCCCGCCCCCATACTCTACGACTCAACTCACTCAGTCAAAGTCCCGGCCGACAGCAGCGCAGCAGCACTGTGTGTACTGTACGTGTGTTGACCGAAGGCAGCTTGCGACTGAAATGTCAGTCCAATGGTTTTCTTGTGAAACTTTCCTTTAAAAAATGATAATCAAAATTCAGTAAACATGGCCGTAATCATCACAAAAATAAGCTTTGATTTCATACCTCTATTCACGAAAACTATATAAAAATCGCGGCAATCATGATGGAAATAGGTCTCTAAGTTTGGACATCGACTGGAAGCCCGTGTATCTATCTTGCTTGTGCAGCTACTACAAAGCACATCCTATGGCAAGATGCTTTATTCGGGGTAATCCGACCCTATGCATAGTGCATTTGATACGCAACATAATGTGAATTGATGATCATCTGTTGTGTGTCTCCTTGATACGGATGTAATGTTGAATATGCATGAGGTATCTCTGTCGTCACGCATATCATGCATTATGCATATCCGTCTGTTTTCGCCCTGGACGTCGACACGGAGGAGGACCTCGGGCGGAGTATAGCCAATTCCACAGAGTAGACTCTCTCGCGGACGATGGCACCGGGCACCGGTACCCCGATGGGAGGGTTCAGGAGGAGATAGCTGCACCAACTTCGGTCGGCGATCTCATTAAAAAACAATAGAATACTAGGCTCGCGGAGACGTCATGCCCCCCCCGCGGAGTCTTAGCGTATTACTTATAGTGATGATTATAGTGATGTTTTTTTTCATATATCTGGTATTATTCTCAATCGTGTGCCAGGTTATAAGCGGGTAGTAAAAGTCGCAACTTGGGGATTTGTAGTATAAACAGGGCTCCATATTCTGTAGCAATAAACAAATGTTTTCCCCCTATATCTCCCTAAAAGCATTATGTCTATTGATTAGTAATATTCTCATTATTAATTCCAAATTAAAATAAACATAGTTGTCATAGCAACCAAACAATACATCCTATGTCAACATTTTTATCTATCTTCATTGCGATAACTTCTACAAACAGGTTCGCTGAAGGAACCTTTTAATTACCCGGGGGGGGGGGGGGGGGGGGGGGGCTTATCAAGTTTTTTTGAGACATTGAATGTTTCAAAGGTTGTTAAGTATCAACGTGTTCAGTGTACTTCATTACCCCCAAAATCAACCTACTGATAAACAATGGCCGCTATTTAAACAAATATTCTTTAGGATTTTTAACAAAACCTTATTTTACCATTTCATGATGTGTTAAATAAAATAATATTAAACTTCTTACAGGATGATGCCTCATTTGTAGGTTTTGAGATAATTTGCATAGCAATTTTGAGCTGAAAATATAATTTGTTTTCATTTTCTAAAATGTATGACTTTTGCCAGAGTCCATTTATTTGATCTATGTTCTAAAAGTAATAATCACTGATACAGAGGCGTCGCTCTGGGTGGGGGTGCTCGGGGTAAAGTGCCCCACATTTTAGAATAACCCTGAAGTGACACTTTTTTTTCTAGAAGAAGTGTCCCTTATCTCTTCGATAATAAACTGCCTCTTACAAAGTTTCAAATAATGATATGTTCCCCTCGTTACTTTTGATGCAATTGCCCTTTGGTAAAGTTGCCCTTTTTAAAGGTCCGATAAAGTCTAAATATAAGTCGATTCCTGTTGATGTGCAAGGCTGCATACAACTCATATTTTGCCGGTTATTCAAACATCTAAAAATGTTTCATAAATTTGTAAATATATCTTTTAAAAAGAATTTAAGCTCCACCATAATTCTTTTCTCCAGATATCATTCATCTTGTGATAACATCTGTCAATCATTAGTGAGCTAACAAGAGACAGTGGTATGTAACTTCCTCCAGCTCAGCACATGCTCACAAAAGAATTGCATTTTTTCTTACAATACCTCCATATTACCTTTCTTTTCCTGGTAATGCTACAGCACGTCTGACATAGCAATTCCTATGTTGGTATTTTATGGTCTATTGTAAACAGGTGGTCAGCTCTGTTGAAGCTACATATCACTGTCTCTTGTTAGCTCACTAATGATTGACATAAAAGTATTATCATTATTACTATCATTGTAGTATTAATATTATTATTATAGCTATCATTATTATGATTAATATAATTATTCCCATTGTCCAGGTCCGTTGTTTCCATTCGGACTAAATGAAGGGGACGAATTCCTACCCGCCACTGTTGACGGTTCGACAGACGAGCTACCAATTATCGTCCCCTTCCCGTTCTTCGATCACGAATATACCAGTCCTTTTTGTAAGTCCCTCAGAGCTTAAACCATAGTATTTTGTTAAAAAATCTGTCTAACCCGTTACGTGACATCAAATTAATGAATAAGTATCATAGATATGATTTTACGTCACATTTTTTTATAAAGGCTAATCATCTTTACAATCGATGTACCATGTACACGATGACGATATCAAACCTAACAATTATTTAACTTGTTTTGAATTTAAGATTTTAATAATTCAAGCATAGCTTACATTAAAGACTTGCTGTGGTTGTAACCGCCTAGGCCAGTCAAAGGATTAAGTCATCACCACCAACTTCCACTCTCCCCCTCCCTCTCTCTACCTTCCTCTCTCTCTCTCTCTCTCTCTCCATTACGTTATCTCTATCGTTCTCATCTCTCTCTCTCTCTTTCTATATGCGTAGATGTGTATCTGAGCGCATGGTGTGTGTATATCTGTATGAACTGATCAATCTGTCTTCTTTTTCCTTCAAATGTTATCCGTTCGTTTTTCTCAATTCTTGTGTGCTCTCCCTCTCATTCTGTTTATGACATTCCCTCCCTGTCACCAAAATCTACTACTATCTTTTATATAAATTGTGTACAGGTCAACAATAACGGTCTCATCTCGTTCTGGATAGCTTTTTTCAATATACCCCTGATCCGTTTCCCCTCGCTTATGACCGACGCCTTTTGGCACCATTCTGGGCTGATGTCAACACGTTTTATAGGCGGCAATGTATCGTATCGAGAAGTCTTACGATTCGCCCAAAACGACGGCATATTCCTCGAAGCCGATGGAATAATAAGAGCATCATTTGTTGAAATGAGAGATTTTGTGTCGTCATGGATGTTCATCGCGACCTGGGACAAGATGTCTTTCTACGGTAGTTCTCCTGCCGCCACGTGAGTACACTGGCTGCATTGATTGTTCGCCGCTGGACCTATTCATTTATCTTCTGTCGCCACCTTATCATGTTTTCAGATACTGTTTTATTATAGGGTGTTATAATTTACCGGGGAAAAACACCTATGACTACTTTCCACGAAATCATTATCCAAAGCACAATTCCTGGCATTTCAAGGGGTCTTTCAATATTAACTGAGGACATTTTAATGCCCCGGTCGCCAATTTGGATACATAATAAGGGAATTATAGCAGGTATTTGAGCCAAGTACAAACTTCCTAGAAATCATTGTACTTGACTAATTATGAAATTTGGCCCCTTATGGTAGGTTCCCACTGCCGATCAAACCAACCCAACCAAGCCCGATCAAGCTATTTTGGCCTGGTCGGGCTCGGTCGGCAAGGGCAATCGGGGTCGGTCTACCTTGATAGGGGTC
>JAVYIG010008978.1:0-83315 GCA_035222895.1 Strongylocentrotus droebachiensis
AAGCCAAGTTCTGATTTTTCACGGGTACACCGCATTACTCACCCCCCAAAAAAAGAGGAAATAAAGTGATAAAAGAAGAACAAGAACAAGAAGAACAAGAACAAGAACAAGACAAATAAGAAGAAATAGAAGGGGAAAAAGGTGGAAAAGATGAAAAAGAAAAACAAGAAGAACAAGAACAAGAAGAACAAGAACAAGAAGACAAAGAACACGAAGAACTAGAAAAAAAGAAGAAGAAATAGAACAAGAAAAAGAACAAGAAGAACAAGAAGAAGAAGTAGAATGAAAAGAAGAAGAAGTAGAAGGAAATTAACAAATTCTTACCCAACCACCAAGCGCCAACCCACTGGGGATCTTCTTGTCCAACTCCATAATTATCCGGGTCGTCACGGTAGAAATCAACCCATTTGCGAACCGTTACTCCACCAATGAGAAATCCGGCGATCCGGCCGAAACCAAACATACTCTGCACGTACCCTGTTGAAAGAAATGATTATATGATATGTAAGTGAGTGTGGTTGTGTAAAAAATACTAATATCCTACCCCCCCCTCTCTCTCTCTCTCTCTCTCTTTTATTTACCCATTTTCATCGTCCCTTTTTATCGCTATTTATTATTTTCTCGCTATTTAAGTCATATAATACGAAACACAAATGTAGGCCTTTATATTTGTTTAATACAGAAAAGCATGTTAAAGCTCTGCGGAACTAAATCATCAATTCTAACTATTAAAACATATCTTTGTATTCTCTACCAAAATCTGTTTATGCTTTTTTGCGCTTAATTGTCAGCCATTTTGAGACTTCTACCTCTGAAGTTGAGGATTAAAGAGACCTACCGATGTGCATAGCGGACGTGGTGGTCTTCACATTATCATCTATGTATGACATGCCTAGCGCCATCACCGGTGTCCATCCTAGTCCAACGATGATCTGACCGCAGATGATGAAGATGAAAGCAGCGTGGTTGCTGCCCTCATCGGTTCCCTGATCGTTGTCGCTGCACTGGTCCGTCATATTTCCACCTACAACAGAGCATGTAGCACTGCTTGAGTTACCATTGCCATTGGATCCGTCGATGAGGGGGCTATAAAGGCAAGATGAACAAACGAGTTGAGGGTTTTACCGACATATCCTTGAAGCATGTTATGTTGCCTCTTGCAAAAAAGTTGTGACTAATCGTAAGTTCGTAACTATCTCCTATTCAATCAGAGTCCCATGTTGGGAACTGCGTTTCAATTTTCGAGGAATTTTATTCACATTGACTCAAGAAATTAGCCTGCTCGAACGTTAAGGGTGTATCTAATATTTTTCAGACAAATAAAACTTTGTTTGACTATTTGAGAAAGAGTCAAAGTAAGTTCAAAATGTTGTGAATATTATGACGTACCAATGCGTTCGGGCACACTTTGCAAGGGGGCTACCGTTTCTTCCGGGCGTTTCTTGTCCAAATACTAACTTTCCAACTTCCTTATTAGGCAATAGAGCAAAGAGAGATCAAAATGTCGACACATTTTTTTTGTTATAATAATAATAATAGTGGGTTCTTGTATAGCGCTCATGTCTGTCAGACTTTACACTCCTGGCGCTCCCGATTATTACCCTGGCTTTAGCACGGCTGTCATTACGGCGCTCTAGCATTTCAAGGAATTAATTCCTGCCAGGTACCCATTTACATCACCTGGGTTGAGTGTGGCAAATGTAGATCAATGTCTTGCCAAAGGACATTAGTGCCGCGGCGGGACTCGAACCGCGGACCTTGTGATCGACAGTCCGATTACATATCCACTCGTCCATGACACTTTGTCAACTTTGTTCATTATTGGGCAAACAATTGATATATGAAATGGAATAAAATCCATCAATCAATCAACAAAAAAGCCACATTTTGCGTGTCGATTAAAAATGGTTTCTCAATGAAACATATACTTTAGGCACCCGTCTACAAAGACCACCTGCCTTTATAGACCACTTTTCTTTTATGCCTTGGGTATTCTTTATAGACAGGTTTCACTATAACTAGTGCAGCAGCATTATCAGTATGACCTCCACCACCACACACTTACACGTAAGCTCCGAATATGAACTGTGGCAAGAGCGCCACCAACACCCCTATCCCCATCAGTAAGCTTCCAAGGCCTATCCAGAGAGGTCTGTTACTGGTTGGTTTCCCTCCGTAGTAGACCACAAACAGGACTAGGACCAATGAGGCCAGCTCATACATGCTGTTGATGAAGCCAAGCTGAGATGACGGTAGCTTATAGCGCGTCTCGAGTGACGTCACTGCGCTACCGAATGTCCCCGAGTTGAAGGCATCCGAGGCGACCACCATGCACAACAGGACGCAGAAGAATCGCGGGGATACAAGGAATTGTAGGAAGGCGGGTTTCCATGAGAAACAAGCGTATGTATGATTACCGTCGTCATCATCCGCTTCGTCAACCACTAGTTGGTTCCCATCGCCATTGTTCTTGTCTTCATTAATAGGCTTCTCTATAGTAAGCGTAACTCCGTCTTCATCTTTATCAGGTGCCATCTTTTCTCACCAAGTTTAATGTTCCCTCTCGATTATATACCTGAAAGATAAAATAAGACAATTAATTAAGTATGAGATTATGCGCAATTATATTGCACAGCGCATTGTATGCATCAGTACACATAGCCTATCTAATGAGCAAATTAAAAGAAAATATAGATGGAAATGGAAATGCATTAATGTTGGTCTAAGGCGAATACATGATTAAATCATTTCATAACAATACGGAGGCTAATTACGTTAAATTTTACCTAAACGCACACTATTGATTACAAATTTCTATCAAAAATTACTCTAAATCATCAACAGACTTTAATAAACGATGTAGTATTTGTTGTGATTAGGGCAATACCATCAGCAACGTCGGTATCTGTGATCATTACAGCAGAATATCTGCTACTTTTTCTTTCCTGTAGGGTGAAGCCTATTTCCTCGAACCCTTCAGTAGCCATTCTTAGAGCATAATCCAATGTCATGATGAATAGGTATGGTGCTAAGGTATCTCCTTGAAGCGCTCCTGCTAAGATGGTAAAGGAGTCAGTCTCTCCATCTGGTGAACGTACTTGAGTTGTGGTATCTATGTACATCACGCCTACTGCTGTACTTGCATTAATCTCAGACAATCTGGAAAAGGCACAGAAGCTCCAAGAACAAGTAGAGTCTGCAGCAAGCCAAGTCGGTCTACAAATAAACAGTACTAAGGCGGAATACCTGATGTTCAACCTTAGTGGAGGCGAGATTTGTACTGCTGACAGGAACAAGTTGAAGCAGGTCCAAGACTTTCAGTACCTTGGCTCGTGGGTTGATCAGTCAAAACAAGATCTGAATATCCGAAAGGCGAAAGCCTGGACGGCTTTGAACGAGCTGCAACCATTTGAAAATCAAACCTTGGTAGACAACTGAAAGTCCGTATCTTTAGGGCTTCAGTGGAAACTGTACTGCTCTATGGATCAGAAGCCTGGATACTGACGAGTAGCCTGGAAAAACAACAAGACTCTCGAGAGCAGCACTAAATGTCAACTGGACGACCATACTATAGAGTTGTATAGGGACATTACACCGATCTCAGACAGACTGAGATACCGCCGCCTCCGCCTCCGTTTCTGTGGGCACTGCTGGAGGAGCAAGAGTGAAATCATTTCACAAATGCTCTTTTGGGAGCCCTCAAGGGGCAAACGCACCAGCGGGCGCCCAGCAATGACTTGCATTGACCAGTTAGAAAAAGACACCTGTCTACCAATGAAGGAACTCCCAAAGATCATGGAGAATAGAACTGAATGGAAAAAGCTTGTCAAATCGGTGCGAGTACGCTCGACCTAGTAGTAGTATTTAGTGTGATAGTTAGTATTTAGTGTGATGTTCAGCATGGCTTTCGTCCTGGCCATTCATGTGAGACCCAGTTGATCATTACATCTCAAGATGTTGCACACTCTCTAGACCAGAAAGAGCAAGTTGATACAGTTGCATTAGACTTCTCCAAAGCCTTTGACCGTGTACCCCATAACCGCCTCCTCCATAAGCTCCATCACTATGGGATCCATGACAACCTTATCAGATGGATCAGGGTGTTTTTAAACTGAAAGGTTACAACGTGTTGGTGTAGATGGAGAGTCATCTGACTGGGTTCCACCTCTGGGGTACCGCAGGGCACAGTTCTCGGCCCACTTCTGTTTATATCCTTCATCAATGACATAGTAGATGGGATCTCTTCCAAAATCCGACTCTTTGCTGATGATTGTCTTCTATACCGTCCGATCACTGATGTCACTGATAGCCTTCAACAAGATCTCAACAGGCTGCAATCATGGGCTAACACATGGCAGATGAAATTCAACACCGAGAAATGCTACCACATCACATTCTCCCTACGTCGGAAAGCCATCACCACGACATACACGCTAGGAGACACTCCTCTTGCGTTGGTAACAGATCTCCGGTATCTAGGACTGACTTTCTCATCCAACTTGTCCTGGCAATTAAGGCCACATGAACAACATCACATCCCGAGCCAATCGGATGCTGGGACTAGTCAGCAGAAATCTCCGCAAAACCTCACAAAAGATCCGCCAACAAGCCTACTTCTCTCTTGTTAGACCTCATCTGGAATACTGTTGCTCGGTCTGGAACCCTCACACAAACAAGCATAAATCCAAAATCGAGGCAGTACAAAGGCGAGCAGCAAGATTCACCCTCCAGAGATATCGTCGTATGGCCAGTGTCTCGGCCATGATTCAACATCTGAAATGCGAGAGCCTGGAGAGGAGAAGAAATGCTGCAAGCCTCCACCTCATGTACAAGATCCAAAACAACACAGTAGCCATCAATGCACACCATTACACAGCACCCATGATTGCCGGCAACACACGACTGTATCACTCAAAGAAGTTGCTGGCTATCCCATCCCGCACCCAGCTCTACCAGAACTCATTTTCCCCTCGGACAGTAACTGCGTGGAATGCACTTTCAAAGATCACCCTTGACGCTACTTCACTGGAGGGCTTCAAGGGAGCGCTTCCACCCAGCATCTAGACCAAGAACTAGATAGTTTATTCCTCAGCACTATACATCCTGACTTATGGATCCTGCTGAGTATCGTCGTAGAAGTAGAAGTAGGAATGAGAGCACTGGTCGAGCTATTTATAAAACTAGAGCGTTCTTTTTATTTCGTTAGAAATTGACTATGCCCTACACATGCGCAGAAAGAGGAAGAAGATGAAAAGGAGAAAAAAAAATTGTTGGTCCCTCTTCGGGGATAACGTTTTAGTTCATCTGATTAATGAAGCTCACACGATTCTTCCAACTCAAAGCAAAATATGTCATTCAAAAAGTTTAGGCAAGCTTCCATCGACAATGCTAACAGCTACAGTACAGAACATGACACAGTGCTCTAGCAGAAATGGGGAAAGGTGGGGTCAAGAGGCGGAGCCCAATGAAGCTCGGGGGGGGGGTTAGGCATTAACTTACAATCAGATACGCATCCAGGGGCCGACTCAGGGCCCTTGGTATGGTCCAGGGGCAGAGTCACCCGAAGCTCAGGGGGTTTAGGCATTTAATAACGGTCAGATGAGCATCCAGGGGCGGAGCCCCCGGAAGCTCAGGGGTCCTAGGCATTTAATTACGGTCAGATGACCAACCAGTTGCCTGCCTTGGGGCCCTGGGTGCCATTTCATGCCATTTCAGCAACATTTGTAAATCACTGGTATCGAATTAGAAATAAACCACGTTTGAATTTTATTCGGGGGGGGGGAACAACTGCCCCCCCTTCCATCAGTACGCCACTGCGAAGGAGCGAGAACGAGTGAACGAGAAGGGTGAAGGTGACCGAAGTGGCTACCCCCTCACAAGTTTTTGAAGTTGTGTTGTATCCAAAAATTACATTCCTTAGCAAAACTATAGTATAAAAACAAGCAATATTTTTGTTTCGCACTTCCCATTTCTGCAATATTTACTTGTACATTTTGAAGGATATTATGCGAGGGAGCGTAGCTCCAAAGCGAGAAGATTTTTGCATTTGTATTTGTCTAAACACTGCACTCTTGGGCCCTCCAGAGCATAAAAGTATGTTGCAGTCTTAAGTCAGTATTTGCTATACTTTTTTTGGCACTTTTTTCAAATTTTACGGATGGGACTACACCCCCCCCCCCGTCCCCCGTGATCGCCGCCCCTGTCCGTTAGTAAATATCATCGTATCATTGTCTTCTTTTTTTTTCTTCTGATAAGTCTGCCTCCTTCAATTGACTGAAGGTTCTTGTCTGATTAAGTACGTGGGGCCTTAACATTACATAATATCCTTGTATCCGACCGATTTCTTCGGGAGCCCCTTCCCTTTGATTGCGTATATAATGACTAGTAATGTGTTGATCGTTTATCATCGGTTTACGCATATATAATCGTGTTGATAAATTACTAGGGAGATACACATTGCCTATCTTCCGTGAATGTTATCGTGTTGATAAAATGGCAAAACGATAGTATTCTTGTATTTTAGAGATTCACACTTCTTTAAAAATAAATACACCTATACTTTCTACAATTATATCATTTCAGTAGATGTAGATGTTTCATAATTGCTTGAAAATAAATTTCCCTTCATGAATACGAAGCAGAGCATTTTTGAAGATATTGCAAAGACGTGGCCATCAGCTCTTTGCTAAAAAGGGATTCTATTCGCGGTGAAGTCTGTATATAGTCAGAGACTGGCGCTATGCCCTCTGGAATTCAACACGGCATTGCAAACGTTTCGATTGACTATTCAAACTTATTCACAAATGATGACAGCCACTTTTTCTAAAAATAACGGCGGATAAATGTGCTCTGGAATACTTCACCTCTATTCCTGATAGGGGAGGGGGCAGTATCTTTGATATGTTCAAAAATATAGAATTGAAAGTAATTATACCAGTGCTATTTAGAATCATATTAAGTAAACAAGGGCAAGGGTAATTGAATACGATCGCAAACATTTATCACCGACTCAAGGCTCAAGGCTGAAGCAATTTCATTAAGACCAAATTTTGGAAAGTTAACTACGAGTGGAATGAGAATTGTATCTAAAATAAGTATCAATTTTTGTATAAAAATAGATTTTCACTTAGAAAGGAGAACTGTATTAAGAACACATTAAGGAGTGGATATTTTTTAAAACAATCATCATTTATTTTTTCAAAAGAATAGTTTAATCTGGTTATTCATTCTTTAGTAGATATCAAAATAGTAAACTCGCCCTTTCCTCTCCACTGATTATTGCTTTTCACTATACAGGCTTCATGCAAATAGAAATTCCCTTCTAGTGGGGACAAATACTGACTGTTTTCTGAATGAAATGTCAATACCTTCAAGTAGCCTAACTAATGATTGGTTTGTTTTCAGCTCTTCGATGTTTCATGCCAAAAACAGTAACAAACCTTGAAGTAACTAAGAAATCAACAATGCACGAATCGGAATGGGCTGATTATACAGCAGCAGATGACAGTGAGATGTCCAGATTTTGAAGATAAATGTCATGAAGATCTATAAATTAATGTCGCCTCAAATAAACTATTGCTATTCCGGCTCCTGAAGGCTGGACTTCCGAATGAACTCACAGTCACCAAGTACTTTGATTTCAACAGTTTTTAAGGAAGAGATGAGGTCATTGACTTTCGATTTGAGACAGTGAACATGACTGAATAATGATAGTATTACACGTGATCGTGACTAAAAATGACCTGAGGAAACTTAAAACCAAATGGAAAGGTTGTTTTCCTTTAACAATGAGGGCAATATTTATTACAATCATCATAACATAACAAGCAACGATCGCTTATGGTTGCGGTCTCCTACACTTTTTCAACGGATAGTCGGATAATACTATAAACTTATAATAATATGTTATAGAAATATTTAGTTTCGCTATTATATGGACATATGTTGTTTTTTTTTAAATTGACATGAAGTTATTATTTTATGTTTATTTTGTATTATACCTTACGTGTATATGTTCTTTTTTATTCAGTTATTATATTTGAAAAAATGCAGAGGAAAAATGAAATCAAATCATAAAGGATAGTGGAGGATAGTGGAGGTAATCGTTGTCAATGGTGAGGGTAAAAGGGGCATATTTTGTACTGAAAAAGGACTGTAATTGTTATGAATAGTGATTGATTTTAAGCATATTTCAGATCTGCAACTTTTAAAGCCCATCTGCGCTAGTTTGGCCAGGAGGGATTAGACCTCCTTGCGTGGTCAGTGACAGACGGTTATCTCATCAGATCAGCTCTAAATTAACATAAGAAAAAGGGGACAACGGGTACCGCTTATTTGCTAATATAGAGGGCGCAAGTAGCTACAAGTAGTGCAGACCCGCTTAAAAGAGCAACGAGACATTCCTGTGATATTTGCACAAGAATCAGAGTAACGAGCACCTTAGATGTATGGTCCAATTGGGACATAAGGTAGAAACTAATAAATTCATCAGAACATGTGATTTCCTATCAGGATCGGATTTATTTTCAATCAGTAAAGGGACACTTTTTCGCCTTCCATTTTTTGGTAATACATGTATCATTTCCTGCCTTGATAACACACGTGACATTGTATATGAAATATTGGATATGACATCCGTTTCAATCTAGTTTTACAGGATGAATGACATTGCATTCCCATTATATTTATTTCTTATCCAATCTTGATCCTATTGTTTATATTGTTTTACTGAAGATTTTACCTATAGGTTTGTAGAAAAAGGGGACCAACCTAGATAGATCAATGGCCTTTTCGGATCCCTCACATCCCTTTTCTACCCATTAATACACTGTCGCTCATAAAGTTGGAATATTTTTGTTTTACCCCAATATATTGACGGAATTATTTTTAAAATAATTTAAAAATTATAGATCTAAATAATAGTATACATTCTCAGATTTAATTGAATAATAATATGCCAATGTGTGTTTTCCGTGACTGCTAAAGCATGTGTATGCTATAATGCTTATCAACTAGGGGACCTACGCCTTTAAGTCATAAATGACAGAAATGAGGATTAATGCCCCACAAAAGAGCAATAAAATAGCACATCTTGATGAGGAAATCCCTGAAGCAGCTTTTCCAAGCTATACTGGATGGGATGTGTTGTGACAGCAGGCGAAGGTGCAGACAACAAAAGGGTGTACAATTGCTTCATACAGTAAAACAGTGACGTGCAAGTAAAAAATCATGCTGCTATATGGTTTACAGCATTCTGGAACCTACAGGAGGTTCCAACCCTCTGATGACAAGGAGGGCGGTCATCTGGAAAGCAGCAACTGTTGGGGCAGTAACTGCAGTGAATGGTAGTTGATTCCAGATGCGAATGGTGCGGGGGTAAAATGAGTACTTGTAGGAGTCTATTGTTGCCTCAGGAACAGAGAGCTTGAGTGTGTGGTCTCTTCTGCTGATGTATGTAGCTTTGGTTATGAGGTGAGGAAGACAAATGTTAACTAGCTGGTGGTGTATTTTAAAGAGCATGGTGCTTTGTGCTAGAAGACGACGTGTGTGCAGTTTATCCCATCCCAGCTGGGAAACAAGCCTTGTAGCTGACGTGGATCTTCGGTAGTCGCGGAAGACAAAACGAGCAGCTGTTTTCTGTACCCTTTCCAGACCTTCGGCAGCACCAGAAGTGTGGGGGTTCCAGGCTCAAGCGCCATACTCTAGCTGCGGTCGAACCAGAGCTGTGTATGCTCTTGACTTCACATCCTTGGTACATGGTGACAGGGTTCTCCGCAGCAACCCAAGGGTTTTGTTGGCCTTGTTCAGTAGGAGTTGGCAGTGTGTATTCCAGCGAAGGTCCTTGGTTACAGTTACCTCGAGATACTTATACTTGTCTATCCTGGGTATTATCTCGTTGGAAATCCGGTAGTCATGCTGTATTGGTGTTCTTTTCCTCGTGATGGTAAGGGAGGTGCACTTCTTGACATTGAAAGCCATGAACCATTTCGCTGACCAGTCAGACAAGGTTTGAAGGTCTTGCTGAAGGATGGAGGTGTCATTCTTAGTGTGAATTTCTCTGTAGATCACACTGTCGTCCGCAAAAAGGCGCGTCTTGGACTGGATATTTGCAGTGATGTCGTTGATGTACAGCAAAAAGAGGACTGGTCCGATCACTAAACCTTGAGGTACCCCAGAGGTAACAGGCATCCAAGATGACCGGGAGCCCTTGACAACAACTGCTTGCTGCCTGTTGGAAAGTAGCGACATAGTCCAATGTAATGTGTTTCCTCTTATGCCATAATGCTCGAGCTTGGTCTGCAAGTGGCGATGAGGTACTCGGTCGAAAGCTTTCTGGAAGTCAAGGAAGATGACATCTGTTTGGCCTCTGCATTGTAAGGTGTGTGCCCAATCATGGGTAGCAGAGAAGTTTCTGCCGAAATCCATGTTGGTCATCTACCAGGATGTTGTTGGCAGCTACATGTTTTGAGATATGGCTGAGCACTATGTGTTCCATTAGCTTGCTGCAGATGCAGGTCAAGGAAATAGGTCTGTAATTTCCTGGATCACACTTATCACCGGACTTGTGGATGGGTGTTACCAATGCATGCTGCCATTCAGCTGGAACAGTGCCAGAGTTGTAGCTCTGCTGAAAAAGGAATCCTAAGGCAGGAGCAATCTCGTCAGCTACAAGCTTGAGGAGTTTAGGTGGAAGTTCGTCTGGCCCACAAGCTTTGGATGGGTTGAGATTTGACAGCTGCTTTGCCACACCAGGACGATGAATGTGTAGATGACCGATATCAGGAAAGTGTGAGGAACCTTCCATACGAGCATGACAAACCTGTTGGTTGGTGAATACCGAGTGGAAGAAAGAGTTGAGACACTCTGCTTTGTCTTTGTTGGTCGTGTGAATGCCTTTGTCAGATCTAAGCGATGGGATTTCCATATTCTCAGTCCGACACTGCTTGACATAGGACCAAAAGGTCTTGGGATTCCCTTGCAGACTGTTCCCTATGATGTTGTTCACGTAATCGTGGTGTGCTTGGTGAACTAGTTTCGCTACCACGTTGCGGTGCTGTCTGAAAGCCTTCCATTTTGACGTTTTGGTTTCTACGGGCTTTCTTAAAGAGCCTATCACGCTTCCTCATTTTTCGTTTGAGGTCGGTGGTGATCCACGGAAGGTGTCGCCGGGATTTGCTCATCTTTGATGGTATCAGATCCTCCATACACTTCTTGAGGAACGCAGATATCCTGTTCCAATTCTCATCTACAGTTTGGAGCTCTGGAGATGAAAGGAAGAAATCGATTGAAAACTTTTCAACAGTTTCTTTAATGATCTGGTGGTCTGCTCGGTGGAATTGGTACATCTTCCTGGGAGGGGCACGGGCTGTTTTCGGATTTCCTGAAAAGACGAAGGACACAATGTTGTGGTCTGATATGCCAGGATGAATGGATACATCTGTAATGAGGCCAGGGTTGGACGTCAAAAGAAGATCCAGGATGTTACTAGACGCAGGACGGGTTACATCCCTTACCAGTTGTGTCAGTGAGAATTCCAATAAGGTGTCAAGCAAAAGTTGATGGATGCTTGCACGATTTGGATTGGTCAGTGAGCAGGATTCCCAGTCGATGTCTGGAAGATTGAAATCTCCTTCAATGACGATGTTAGGGTGACTTCTTCTGTGTTTAGACATAACCCTAGCGATGGAGAGTTGGAGTTCCTCAAGGTCTTGCTTTCCGTTACTTGGGGGACGGTAAAAGCTTGCTATAAATAGTGGCTATGCGTTGGTGAATTGTAAGTTACACCAGATGATTTAACTATTTGAGTCGAACTCCGGACAGTTGGTTAAGATGAGAGACTCATGAACTGCTACAAAGACACCACCCCCACGGTCGTTTCGATCTTTCCGGAATACTATGTAATTTCTAGGAAATACACTGTAAGTAGGGGTTGTCTCGTCAAGCTTAGATTCGCAACCAAGGATCACATCTGGCTTGTGATGACTAATCAATGCTTGGAATTGAGAGTACTTTGCAGAACTTTTAAGACCATTGCAATTGATAATGACGCCCTTCAGGATCTTCCTGCGGTTTTTAGATGGTGAGAAGTGAGGGCGTGGTGGTAGCCTCGATGCATGACCAGATGACGCTGAAGTTGGTGTTGACGTCTGACAATCATGATTATATTGAGCATCATCGGTTGCGTCGCTGATGCTTAATGACTCAAACTGATTGCTTGTGGAGAGGCTGGCATTGCTGCTGAGGGAAGCTGCTGTTTCTGAATTTATGCTATGACATCTGCAGCAGACCCACGAGAACCTGTTGAGTCTGGCGAGGACTTCATATGAATGCTCAGAAATACCATTGCATGTAATATGGCACCACATGTTGCAGTTATCACAGAGAAGGGCTTGGTCGTTGTCCGTGACATTCGCATTACAAACAGCGCATGGGAATGTGTCTATTGGCCCCGGGTTTCGCTCAACTTGGCCGCTTAAGAGTAGTAGAATAGCGAGGTGACTAGCAGAGCGAAGATTCAGCACACTGGTTGAATTTATTTTATTCTGACATGCTTTAAGAAGTAGCAATGTGCTTGATTTGCATACAAGGTGCACGTCTGCTTGAGGGCAGAGAGAGGTATCCAATGAGCGAAATTCATGCTCATGATGAATATCCTGCTGAAAGAATGGCTTAATTATCAGTAAGCCTGTGCTAGCAATAATCAAGAAGACCATGATGACAGGATGTTTCCATGATGAAATCGTGGCTGGAGGAATATGTCTACCCATGCTAGAAGTAGAATGATGTTGCATATAAATGTACAATGTACAATGCAAGTCGATAATATACACTGTTACTGACCGAGATACATGAAGTTGGACTACTTTTGTACTACTATTTACTAAGTACTATTGTAGCAATCTCAGTCTAGTCTAAAAAACCAGCTTTAAGTCAAATTTATAACAGCTTCTCACTTCAAGTCAAGATCAATTATGCTCTCAGACTTGCCATCACTCTCATGAACATCATAGAAGCGAAGAAGGAAATGAAATCAATACTTGCAGAAGACTTGCAGAAGTTGGCTTGTGGATGTCAGTTACCAACACAAGAGGTAGTATGCGGGGCTGGTAAAACCATTTGCTTACTGTGCAAAGTTGAGAAGCTAGATTGAAATCTGCAGATTTTTGCAGATTTTCACGATGACAACCCAGAATTGTCAATTAAAATTGATTTAATGTGTTCACAAGGATATTGGCAGTTAGCTAATCATGTGATTACACAAAACAAGCATTAAAAAGCAGAATTTAAATGAAATTTTTGGCAGAGAATTTGGGAGTGCAACAATCACCCCTGCTGACACAACACACTCGATCGACACTCGATCGACACTGCTTTGATCCTGGGGCCTCACAGTTACGAGGCCATTGCTTTGTCACTGAACCATGACTGTACACAGCGGGGGCTAGGGTAGGGGCAGTTTCCATAATTAAAAAAAACTCAAAAAATGCGATAAATTTTCAATAATTTATTGCACTTTACCCTGCTTCCCAACATAAAAAAATTATCTGTGTGCCCATGCCTCGAGCTATAATGCATGGCCGTCCAGAGGATTTTTTTATGTTGGGGACCGGGGTATTATGCAAAAAATTATTGAAAATTTATGGCATTTTGTGATTTTTTTTAAATTGATGAAAACTGCCCCCTACCATAGCCCCAGCTGG
Source organism: Strongylocentrotus droebachiensis (assembly GCA_035222895.1). Classification (NCBI taxonomy): domain Eukaryota; kingdom Metazoa; phylum Echinodermata; class Echinoidea; order Camarodonta; family Strongylocentrotidae; genus Strongylocentrotus; species Strongylocentrotus droebachiensis. The sequence continues at coordinate 13,701 of JAVYIG010008978.1, forward strand.
GTACAGTCATGGTTCAGTGACAAAGCAATGGCCTCGTAACTGTGAGGCCCCAGGATCAAAACCGTGTCGATGTGCTATATTAGTGCCCTTTTGTGGGGCATTAATCCTCATTACTGTCATTTATGACTTAGGGGCGTAGGTCCTCTAGTTGATAAGCATAGTAGCATACACATACTTTAGCAGTCACAGAAAACACACATTGGCAAATTATTATTCAATTAAATCTGAGAATGTTTACTATTATCTAGATCTGTTATTTTTAAATTATTTTTAAAATAATTCCGTAAATTGGGGTAAAACAAAAATATTCCAACTTTATGAGCGACAGGGTATGTTGATGGTGTTACTTTTGTTGTTGTATTTGTTCTTATCTCATTACATGTTGTATATATTGCATATTCAATTATTGTATTTGATTGTTATTTTGTTGCAAATCATTTATTGGATGTGAAATAAACTGAACTGCACTGAACTGATGTTATTCTGTTGGCATATACAAGTCATGTATATTCTGAGAATTCATGATAGCCACATAATTATGTGTTTTTAAATAATTAATTACTTTATTAAGTTTTATTTCAGGAGGGTGGTTGCGTTCAAGACCCCCCAAATTAAAAACATAATGGCCTTCTTCCCAAGGAAGCCCTACATCATTATTGGTACATAAAATATCATCACATTTAATACAATACAACACAAATTTAAAACAGAACTACGTAATAGTATAATAATTGAAAAAATAAATGGATGATCTAAACGGATACATTACAAAATTATTTGGAATAATAACAACAATATCCAGGGCCTACAGCCTATTTATTCATTATCTTTAAACATTTCTAACAGAAAACAAATGAATACTAGATTATTGGGTGTGTGGTTGTTTTTTTTTTTTTTTTGGGGGGGGGGGTGGGGGGACAACAACTAAATATTTAGGAAAAAAGAAGAAGAAGGAAAATACAAGTACATGTAATAAAAATATCTAAAAAAAACAAAAACTTATAATTATAAATATCTGTTATATTATCCATTTCATACGCCGGGTTGTTTATTTTCAAAAAATAAATTCGAAAGTTAGATCATAATATACATTAAAACAAAAAACAGGATCACCGTAGAAGGAAAAGGTAATGACTAGCAATGACTATCAGGATACTAATTTGAAGGCAGAGAAACAACAACAAAGAAAATGTTAAATATTTCCTCTCAAGTCATTTGGGCTAACTTGAGCTTTCCCCCTTTTAACACACCTCATAATTATGTTTGTTTAAATATATTTGCTTCAGTCTAAAAACGGCCTTGAATTGTGTGAAAAACGGAAATTCGCAGTTTACATTTGTTTATGATAAATATCCTGTCCCTGTCAATGTGGTTCCTGACGCTGTTTAAAGGCATCGTTTAAGAATATTAAATATGAGATGCATGGCCCTACGTATTATCAGTATCTGTGATATGGTGTAATGTTGAAGCCCTAAACAAATTGCGCTTCAAAAAGGTAAAAATCTTTGAATGACCGGTTTTACCATACTCATTTCCCCCAATAGACTGTAGTGTTATGAAAACCGTTTGGAAAACGCAAAATTTGATTTCGATTTCCAATCATAAATATCGTGATAATCAGACAGGCGATCGGCTTGTAAAAGTCATAGGGTTCCTGACTGACCGAAAGGTTTATAATTATCATTGCAGCATGAGCTAAATCCAGGATTTTGTTTCAGAATCTGAGACAAAGTCACCCGATCCCTTTAAGTTCTGGAGCCCTAATTAGCGTGCCTGATACGATGCCATACTGCCTGCCATTCCTCCCTAGACCACTATGAGTTCATTTCCATTTTAAAACCCCACAAGAAAAACACATTTTTTACGCGATATCTCTATAAAAAATATTCAGCCGATCGAGAACAATGGCAACGATTACAGACATACCAAAGCTTTTCGTCTTGCACGCAACGGAGTTCTTTCTCTTTCTTTTCTTTTCTCCCTTTTCTTTTCTTTGTAGTACGTTACATTATGCGTTCTCAACTGAATTGCAATATTAACAATAAGATATCTCTGAAACACTTCAAAATTGTCACTTTTCTATAACAGAATAAAGATTTTATTTATTGGAATCCCGATTGCTGTGTGTGTTTATTTGTTTGTTTTTTTACAGACGTGTATCAATCAGATATGATTATTTACGCTGGATTTAGCTGGATTTAGCTGGATTTAGCTGGATTACAGGCGCACGCCGCAACGTTGTCTCACAACCAGGGGGACCCAGGTTCGAGATCAAGTCGATGCAATGTCCTTTGGTAAGGCATTATTCCCCGTCACTAAGTCCCTCGGATAGGACTTAAAGCTGCCAGTCCATGGTTGATTAGTTATAAGCTTACTTATGCTCTTTTAGTTAAAACGAACAATCAACCAAATCAAACCTTTTTATTTTACTCTTTCGTATAAGAATGAAATTATTACACAAGTTGGATTGCCTTTTAAAGTAGCCACACGAAGAATCAAAAGTGTTTTGAATAGATGCAAAACTCATATCATTGCGAAGGGGAAGTCTTGCTGATCAAATGCAACAACTCTTTTCTTCAAAATATGTTTGGGGCCCGCAGAAATGAACTCTCAAAAATGTTAGTTTTGAGATCCAGATTTTCTGCTTAAATCAGCGGTCCTTTATAGAGCGTCAATATTTGTGACGTCACATATTGGACACGGCTGGCTAGCTGAGACTGCTACACGGCACTGAGCTGTTTGTCCAGTGTGTGACGTCACTATTCAGAGCTCGCTACGCTCGTGTGTTTGGCTTACGTTCAGGGGTGTTTGGGGGGGTCTAAGAAGGGCCTTGAAAACTTGCATTTTACGCGTTTCCATGATATCTATATGATTTCTCAGCAAATTATTCGTGTTTTTCAAGAGAAAATCTTTCCATCCATATGTTATTTGTTCTAGTTATCAGTTGTTAGTGAATTTTCTCTGTGTAGCTCCTTTAAATCTCCAGTTTCCCGATTTGAAGTCGTTGACACTAGCATTATAAAGGCACTTACGTCACACACATGCTTTGTGTTTTGAATGATATAAACATGTATGCATAGATGCCCACCTATGCCCCCCCCCCTTGAGAAAAAAAATCATGTAAAAACACGTCATTTTTACCTTTTTGGGGGGTTGGGCCCCCCCCCCCCCCCCAGAGAAATCCTGGATCCGCGCCTGTCTATGACAGACAATTTAAATCTCTATTGAATACAAGACTTTTGGTCAAAACAACACCCCTTCACCCACTAAACAGAAAGAAAGAAAAAGAAAATAAAGATCGGTTGAACTTTTTTAGACTCCTTTTTTTTTTACCTCGATCGATTACATGTATGTGCCCCCCCCCCCCCAAACATCAAATTCTGGCTACGTGCCTGTACCTCACACCCTCTCTATCTCTCTGCCAATCCGTTTCTTTCTCAATTTCTCTCTCTCTCTCTCTCTCTCTTTCCCTCTCTTTCTTTCTTTCTCAATTTCTCTCTCTCTCTCTCTTTCTCTCTCTCTCTATCTCTCTCTCTTTCTTTCTCAATTTCTCTCTCTCTCTCTCTCTTTCTCTCTCTCTCTCTCTCTCTCTCTCTCTGTCCACTCCCCTGTCTTACTGTTGCGGTCTTCACTTACATCACACTAGATCTTGTTGTTAACCTTCACCCTTACACCTAATGTACTACATGTACTTATTTAATGGTATACTCATGTATAATCGTGAATAATTTACAATTGCATACTCTTTACTTGTATTACAATTATTATATTAAGCGTATTTTATATCATGGAATACTTTTGTAAACATTTTGTACTAATCAGCCCCGGGGTTGCGATGCATATTTCTTGAATAAATAAACCATTATTTTTATTTATCAAATTGTTCCACAAGCGTATGTAACAATTTCATTAACTGACGTTAATACTCTTTAAACATGTTAATCATGATATGCATAAACAAACATATAAATTACAGGCACAGTGTTAGTAAAGTCATGTTAAACTTACCCAACAATCTATTCGTAACCCGTTGGTTATGCCAATGTCGATACGCTCAACCGCTCACAGAAATGATTGAACACCTAAAATGTACAAAGTCCCTCCCATTTAATTCACCTTGCCAGCAACTTTTTTTACGGGTATGTCACAGAAGCTTTTAACGGCTTACATCACCTTGAATAAGAAGATGTTATTGGCTACTATATCATTAATCTGTTTATTCATAAACCGGAATAATATCAGAAGAAAATTCCCCGCTATGCACGCACACCGTTAAGTGGTATTGATAAGCAACTCTTGTTGAGAACGCAACAGGATAGTCACTATTCACACATTGTTCCAACACAGACTTTGATTCAGAAACGAGAAAAGAATACATGCAGTCGATGTTAGAGAGAGAGAGAGAGAGAGACAGAGAAAATGAGAGAGAAAGAGAGAGAGAGAGAGAGAGAGAACAACAACAAAAAAGCATAAAGTTCATACACCTCCATGGTGCATTAATAAGGATCAGTTGATCTGCATAACGTATGTATTAGAATGATTTTACAGTGAAAACATTTTTGTTTTAAATGTTGATCGGACAGTATAATAACTAAATAGGTCTAAAATGACCACTTATAATGTTATTTGCTTTTACGTATTGTAGTTCGTGACATATATCATTTCATCTTAATAATTGTAGATGTCATGCTCATCACGTTGTAAACCAAGAGGCAACTGATCTTATACATTCAATATCACATTTTCTGTAGGTTGTATTTAATGTGTATGTACTGTCGCAAACTTACTTTTACCTTGCCACATTTGCAAATATTTGTATTATCTTATAGCATTGTTGTATGTTTGATGACCACCTACTCCCTTTCTTCTTTCTTTTCCTCATCTATCAATTTATCTTTCCCTCTCTCTACCTCTCTTTCCCCCTCTACCTCACACCCTCTCTATCTCTCTGCCAATCCATTTATCTTTCTCAATTTCTCTCTCTCTCTCTCTCTCTCTCTCTCCATCCTTAACCTTCACCCTTACACATAATTGTACTACATGTACTAATTTAATGGTATACTCATTATAATCGTGAATATTTTACAATTGCATACTGTTTACTTGTATTATAATGATTATATTTAGTGTATTTTTTTTATCATGGAATACTTTTGTAAACATATTGTGCTAATCAGCCCCGGGGTTGCGATGCATATTTCTTGAATAAATAAACCATTATTATTATTTATCATATTGTTCCACAAGCGTATGTAACAATTTCATCAACTGACGTCAAATATTACTCGTTAAACATGTGATGCATAAACAAACATGTAAATCACAATCACAGTGTTAGTAAAGTCATGATAAACTTACCCAACAATCTATTCGTAGCCCGATGGTTATGCCAAGTATCGATATTCTCAACCGCTCACAGAAATGTTTGAACACCTAAAAAATTAATGTACAAAGTCCCCTCCCATTTAATTCACCTTGCCAGCAACTTTTTTTACGGGAATGTCACAAAAGCTTTTAACGGCTCACATCACCTTGAATAGGAAGATGTTATTGGCTACTATATCAATGCTTTGTCTTCTCATAAACCGGAATAATACCAGAAGAAAATTCCCCGCTATGCACGCACACTGTTATGTGGTATATATTTTCGATAAGCAAATCTTGTTGAGAACGCAACAGGATACGTGAATAAACGTTATTCCCCGGCCGGCGTTATGCACTATTCACACATTGTTCCAACATAGACTTTGATTCAGAAACAAGAAAAGCATACATGCAGTCGATGTTAGAGAGAGAGAGAGAGAGAGACAGAGAAAATGAGAAAGAAAGAGAGAGAGAGAGAGAGCACAACAAAAAAGAAGCATAAAGTTCATACACCTCCATGGTGCATTAATAAGGATCAGTTGATCTGCATAACGTATGTATTAAAATGATTTTACAGTGAAAACGTTTTTGTTTTAAATGTTGATCGGACAGTATAATAACTAAATAGGTCTAAAATGACCACTTATAATGTCATTTGCTTTTACGTATTGTAGTTCGTGACATATATCATTTCATCTTAATAATTGTAGATGTCATGCTCATTACTTTGTAAACCAAGAGGCAACTGATCTTATACATTCAATATCACATTTTCTGTAGGTTGTATTGTTTATGTACTGTCGCAAACTACCTTGCCACATTTGCAAATATTTGTATTATCTTATAGCATTGTTGTATGTTTGATGACCACCTACTCCCTTTCTTCTTTCTTTTCCTCACCTATCAATTTATCTTTCCCTCTCTCTACCTCTCTTTCCCCCTCTACCTCACACCCTCTCTATCTCTCTGCCAATCCATTTATCTTTCTCAATTTCTCTCTCTCTCTCTCTCTCCCTCTCTCTCTCCCTCTCTCTCTCTCTCTCTCCATCCTTAACCTTCACCCTTACACATAATTGTACTACATGTACTAATTTAATGGTATACTCATTATAATCGTGAATATTTTACAATTGCATACTGTTTACTTGTATTATAATGATTATATTTAGTGTATTTTTTTCATCATGGAATACTTTTGTAAACATATTGTGCTAATCAGCCCCGGGGTTGCGATGCATATTTCTTGAATAAATAAACCATTATTATTATTTATCATATTGTTCCACAAGCGTATGTAACAATTTCATCAACTGACGTCAAATATTACTCGTTAAACATGTGATGCATAAACAAACATGTAAATCACAATCACAGTGTTAGTAAAGTCATGATAAACTTACCCAACAATCTATTCGTAGCCCGATGGTTATGCCAAGTATCGATATTCTCAACCGCTCACAGAAATGTTTGAACACCTAAAAAATTAATGTACAAAGTCCCCTCCCATTTAATTCACCTTGCCAGCAACTTTTTTTACGGGAATGTCACAAAAGCTTTTAACGGCTCACATCACCTTGAATAGGAAGATGTTATTGGCTACTATATCAATGCTTTGTCTTCTCATAAACCGGAATAATACCAGAAGAAAATTCCCCGCTATGCACGCACACTGTTATGTGGTATATATTTTCGATAAGCAAATCTTGTTGAGAACGCAACAGGATACGTGAATAAACGTTATTCCCCGGCCGGCGTTATGCACTATTCACACATTGTTCCAACATAGACTTTGATTCAGAAACAAGAAAAGCATACATGCAGTCGATGTTAGAGAGAGAGAGAGAGAGAGACAGAGAAAATGAGAAAGAAAGAGAGAGAGAGAGAGAGCACAACAAAAAAGAAGCATAAAGTTCATACACCTCCATGGTGCATTAATAAGGATCAGTTGATCTGCATAACGTATGTATTAAAATGATTTTACAGTGAAAACGTTTTTGTTTTAAATGTTGATCGGACAGTATAATAACTAAATAGGTCTAAAATGACCACTTATAATGTCATTTGCTTTTACGTATTGTAGTTCGTGACATATATCATTTCATCTTAATAATTGTAGATGTCATGCTCATTACTTTGTAAACCAAGAGGCAACTGATCTTATACATTCAATATCACATTTTCTGTAGGTTGTATTGTTTATGTACTGTCGCAAACTACCTTGCCACATTTGCAAATATTTGTATTATCTTATAGCATTGTTGTATGTTTGATGACCACCTACTCCCTTTCTTCTTTCTTTTCCTCACCTATCAATTTATCTTTCCCTCTCTCTATACGGTATTCAATGGGAAAATTCTCAATGTAATTTTCACGCACATGGCCGGCTAGCTAGCACTATGAACATGACTGACAATGAGCGGACAAAATATACAGTTCCTCAGGTAGACAAAGGAACATCCCTTCACTGCTATTATGTAAAAATGTGTAGAACAGGTGTCACATGCATATTCACCTTTTTACATAATAGCTGTGAAGGGATGTTCCTTTGTCTACCTGAGGAACTGTATATTTTGTCCGCTCTCATTGTCAGTCATGTTCATAGTGTAGCTAGCCGGGCAATAACGCAGCCTAGCCGGCCGGGCACGGCTAGCGCTGACGTCATCGATCAATCCTCGGCGGCGGCGGCCTCGTTCGTTGTTGTGTAAAGATGTAAGATAAATGATTTGAAATTACCGGTAATAAAATTGAGTATGTAAAATGTATAAAAATATGTTTTGCTTGTGTATTTTTGTTTATGAATTGTGTATGCATTTATATGATAAAACAAACAAATCTCGTTTTCATTTCAATTCAAGAAATCGCCTACAGTATTTTAGTGATCTGTTTTCATTTGTTTTTATTTATCCTTAGTAGTTGGACGTATTATGATGCTTAATTCTGGTATTTGTTTAAAAAAAAAATCTTAGTTGATTTATTGAATTGGACGTATATAAAACGTTCTGTGAACGTTATGTACAAAACGTTTATTTTGTAACATCCACAAACGTTTTGTAAACGTCCTATATCAAACGTTCTGTAAACGTCCTATATCAAACGTTCTGTAAACGTCCTATACCAAACGTTTAATTTTGTAACGTCCAAAAAACGTTTTTTAAACGTTCTCAAAAACCTAAACTTTGACGTAAATGAGAAGTCCAAACTTTAATGTTATATAAACGTTTTTGAAACGTTCATTTAGGACGAAGACGTACAGGACCTAAAAAAAACGTTTTGAAAACGTTCTGAAAACGTTCTGTGTTTGCTGGGTACCTCTCTTTCCCCCTCTACCTCACACCCTCTCTATCTCTCTGCCAATCCATTTATCTTTCTCAATTTCTCTCTCTCTCTCTCTCTCCCTCTCTCTCTCCCTCTCTCTCTCTCTCTCTCCATCCTTAACCTTCACCCTTACACCTAATTGTACTACATGTACTAATTTAATGGTAAACTCATTATAATCGTGAATATTTTACAATTGCATACTGTTTACTTGTATTATAATGATTATATTTAGTGTATTTTTTTCATCATGGAATACTTTTGTAAACATATTGTGCTAATCAGCCCCGGGGTTGCGATGCATATTTCTTGAATAAATAAACCATTATTATTATTTATCATATTGTTCCACAAGCGTATGTAACAATTTCATCAACTGACGTCAAATATTACTCTTTAAACATGTGATGCATAAACAAACATGTAAATTACAATCACAGTGTTAGTAAAGTCATGATAAACTTACCCAACATTCTATTCGTAGCCGGATGGTTATGCCAAGTATCGATATTCTCAACTGCTCACAGAAATGTTTGAACACCTAAAAAATTAATGTACAAAGTCCCCTCCCATTTAATTCACCTTGCCAGCAACTTTTTTTACGGGAATGTCACAAAAGCTTTTAACGGCTCACATCACCTTGAATAGGAAGATGTTATTGGCTACACTTATCAATGTTTTGTCTTCTCATAAACCGGAATAATACCAGAAGAAAATTCCCCGCTATGCACGCACACCGTTATTCCCCGGCCGGCGTTATGCACTATTCACACATTGTTCCAACATAGACTTTGATTCAGAAACAAGAAAAGCATACATGCAGTCGATGTTAGAGAGAGAGAGAGAGAGAGAGACAGAGAAAATGAGAAAGAGAGAGAGAGAGAGAGAGAGAGCACAACAAAAAAGAAGCATAAAGTTCATACACCTCCATGGTGCATTAATAAGGATCAGTTGATCTGCATAACGTATGTATTAAAATGATTTTACAGTGAAAACGTTTTTGTTTTAAATGTTGATCGGACAGTATAATAACTAAATAGGTCTAAAATGACCACTTATAATGTTATTTGCTTTTACGTATTGTAGTTCGTGACATATATCATTTCATCTTAATAATTGTAGATGTCATGCTCATTACTTTGTAAACCAAGAGGCAACTGATCTTATACATTCAATATCACCTTTTCTGTCGGTTGTATTGTGTATGTACTGTCGCAAACTACCTTGCCACATTTGCAAATATTTGTATTATCTTATAGCATTGTTGTATGTTTGATGACCACCTACTCCCTTTCTTCTTTCTTTTCCTCATCTATCAATTTATCTTTCCCTCTCTCTACCTCTCTTTCCCCTCTACCTCACACCCTCTCTATCTCTCTGCCAATCCATTTATCTTTCTCCATCTCTCTCTCTCTCTCTCTCTCTCCCTCTCTCTCTCTCTCCATCCTTAACCTTCGCCCTTACACCTAATTGTACTACATGTACTAATTTAATGGTATACTCATTATAATCGTGAATATTTTACAATTGCATACTGTTTACTTGTATTATAATGATTATATTTAGTGTATTTTTTTTTATCATGGAATACTATTGTAAACATATTGTGCTAATCAGCCCCGGGGTTGCGATGCATATTTCTTGAATAAATAAACCATTATTATTATTTATCAAATATTATTGTTCCACAAGCGTATGTAACAATTTCATCAACTGACGTCAAATATTACTCTTTAAACATGTGATGCATAAACAAACATATAAATTACAATCACAGTGCTAGTAAAGTCATGATAAACTTACCCAACAATCTATTCGTAGCCCGATGGTTATGCAAAGTATCGATATTCTCAACCGCTCACAGAAATGTTTGAACACCTAAAATGTACAAAGTCCCCTCCCATTTAATTCACCTTGCCAGCAACTTTTTTTACGGGAATGTCACAAAAGCTTTTAACGGCTCACATCACCTTGAATAAGAAGATGTTATTGGCTACTATATCATTAATTTGTTATTCATAAACAAGAATAATACCAGAAGAAAATTCCCCGCTATGCACGCACACCGTTATGTGGTATATATTATTGATAAGCAACTCTTGTTGAGAACGCAACAGGATACGTGAATAAACGTTATTCCCCGGCGTTATTCACTATTCACACATTGTTCCAACACAGACTTTGATTCAGAAACGAGAAAAGCATACATGCAGTCGATGTTAGAGAGAGAAAGGGAGAGAGAGAGAGAGAGAGAGAGCATGTTGAAAATCAGAGGAACAAGATTCAAAATGAGTTTTACAGGTTTTCGATTCGACCTAGAACCGTTTACAGATATTTACAAAATAGACTTACTTTGTAATATTTTATGTACGAGACGCTCATGACAAGGTTGTTGGTTAGTTTTAGAAAATAGATGGACTATCATTATGTATACGATCAATTAGATATTTTCATAAATGAATAAACATGATACAAGCACAGTTCTATTTATTCTCGGATTTATTCACGGGTACACCAAATTGTGATCTACTGACATCAGAAAAGAGGAAAGAAAAGAAATAATATTAATAAGAAGAAGACGGAGAAGACGGAGGAGGATAAGAGGAGGAGAAGAGGAGGAGGAGGAGTAGGAAGAGGAGGAAGAGGAGGAGTAGGAGGAGGAGGAGAAGGAGAAGGAGAAGGAGAAGAAGAAGAAGAAGAAGGAGGAGAAGAAGAAAAAGAAGAAGAAGGAGACGACAAGAAAAAGAAGACGAACAAAACAAGAAGAAGAAGAAGAAAAAGAAGAAGAAAAGAAGAAGAAGAAGAAGAAGAAGAAGACGAAGACGAAGAAGAAGCCATCCGGAAGTCCGTCTGTTGTCTTTGGGAACTTTAAACATGGACTTGAGGAGAGCAGAGTACAAGTTCTCACTTCTCACGCTGTCCATCCGGCCATTCAACCTATACCTACATGATACACGCTGTGAATCCGGCCATGTAACCTATACCTACATGATAACAAAACAAGGCTACGGGGGGGGGGGGGGGGGGGGGCTAAGTGAGATCTAGGGCATGTAACAACCCTAAATTTGGAATAGTTTAATAGTTTAATCGTTTACCGGTTTAAGACCAAGAAAACGTCACAATATACTGGGTTGATCATAATAGAAGTAATCTTCGATAGGGCAAACTTCCTCAATTTATCGTCTTAATGAAATGCTTCGTTATGAATTATTTCATTCACTTGGTACAAATTACAGTGCACTAGTCAGAATACAAACTGCATATTTTAAATGTTCTTAGGTATGGCGTGTCGTCATGTTTGTCCTGCGCAGCTGCAACCAATGTGTGCAATTCCAATTCTGACTATTGACATATAATTATTCGTAACAGGTGAATGAAATAATTTCGTCTCGAGGCGCTTCACAAAGGCATAAGCATAAATTTGGTTACATTACGAAAATGGCCTATATTACTATGTGATTCTTCATAAGTCTTTGCGAGCGATTTTATAGGAAATTATTTTGTATTATTTAGGGGATTCTGTAATTATGGAAACTAAAACTTCGTATACAGCGAAAGTTACCCCGAACTGTTCAAGACTGCCAAGCTGACAAACGGTAAAAGGGTTTTAGGTGAAAATTAGTAGCTGAATAATGCTCACATAACGAGGGAGAGGTAATTGGAGGTAATACAAAGTTTTGGTAATATTTCAACAGGATTGGATTATGCAATTAAAAATGTGCATTACCTTTGTGAAACCTAGTGTTAGAATAAGCAACTTTGGAAAAATTGGGCTCTAAAACGCTAAGGATTTCGAGGAATTAAAATGTCAAATTTATCGGTGCTCCCAATAAATTTCAAATAGCGCCTATGGCCATACAATGGTGGCCGCGACCATGAAAATCACAGAATATGCAGTTCTGATGTATAATCTCCAAACGGGAATTAAAAATTGGTCGATTTTAGTCAAGAAACATTGTTTTGAAGCTAAAATAATATCAATCTTGAGAGGGAGCTATACAACATGAGGGGTTTATTATTCACAATTTCATCACTTTAGACTCGATTTCAACTGCGACAGCGTTCATTAAATATCGTAGGATCGCATATGCTTCCAATATATAAATTTGAACCAAATTCATGACCCTATAACAAAACTGTGTAAACGGGGTCGTCCCGGTCTACGTGTATAAGGGCGCGTTCATGCTTGATTTTGAAGGTAGAATGAGCGATCTGAAACGCTCATCGTAAACGCTCATCGTGATCGCACTTCCACGGTGTACTGTTCATGCTTACTTCTCTGGCTCATCCAGGCAATTCTCCTTGTGGGCCTTAATTGGTCTTCCAGCTGGATTCACAAACCTTCACTTTGCATGCTACGTAGACCCACTAGCGGTCAGTGCGTTGACCCCATTTAAACGCGTTTACACAAATTGTAAACGCATCTTTTTGTGAGTTTACGATCGGCGATCGTGATCGCCGTTTTTCAGTGATTCTACAAAAGTAAGCTAAGACGCAACCGTGTTTTAAACTAAACGCGTAACAGATGCCTGATTCTGGCCAGAAAAAGTGAAGCATGAACACGCCCTAAGACACAACATCTTACGTAATGAGCAAATAATAGATGTACTTTGTTGTAAATGAGTTTTCCAGCACGTTTTCGTTATTTTTATACTGCAATGGTCACAACAATGATAGTAATGATGATAACACATAAAGATGATAATAATGATGATAATAATACTATTAGAGTCAAACCTGCGTTAGTGACCACCTGTCTACAACAAGCTCATTTTTTGTTTCCCTTGAAAATGGTTTCTCATTGAAACATGTACTAAAGGAACCTGTCTACAAAGACCACTTTTTGTGTTTCCCTTGGGCGTTCGCTGTAGACAGGTTTGACTGTACTAATGATGATTATAATTATAGTATTAATAACCATGTAGAGGGGAAAAAAATTACAATGTTAAGTCCGTCAATATAACCAAAACTAAATGAAATCACGTCTGAACCGTGAAGGAAACAGTTTGAGAACCTCTGGTCTAGAATGAGATCTATATTAAATGCTCAGATACCCTCGATCAACTAAACGAATTATTTTACAAATTTGTTTATTTTATTATTTTACAAAAGCACTCATCATGTTTGTGACCAGCTTGGTCCTACATTGTTCTACTTTAGACTGCATGTTGTTCTTTGGTAAGCGTGTTTTTTTTTAAATATTATACTACAGCTTTTTGTGTTTAAGTTGTTTTTTTATTTGATATATTTTCATGTGTTTTAGGGTGAAGATGGTCTAAAGTTCACTTGTGCTTTACAGATAATATTATGAGACTTAGTTATTCAGATACGAGAATACATTTTCTAAAGCAGTGTTTGAATATTTATTTACTTTCAAGTTAAAGGCATTGTCCAACAATGTTTCCAGTTTTACAAATTTTAGATGCATGGCCCTACCAGTTATCAGTATCTGTGATGTGGTGCAATATTGAAGCCCCAGACAAAATTGCGCTTCAAAATGAGCATGAAGTGCTTCAAAAAGTAAAAATCTTTGAGTGACCGGTTTTACCACACTAATTTCCCCCAATAGACTGTAGTGTAATAACGAACTGTTCAAAACCGTTTGGCAAACAATTTTTGACATTTCTAATTCTTATCATAAATATCTTGATAAGCAGACAGGGGATCGGCTCAAGGGATTCCTGACTGACCTAAATGTTTATGATTATGATTGCAGCATGAGCTAAATCCAGGATTTTGTTTAGAATCTGAGGCAAAGATACCCAATCCCTTTAAGCGTGTCTAGGTTCGCAAATAGTTGCATGCATAAAGGTGATGTTTAAAATATCATGTTACGTTGAGTAATAGAACTTTTGTTTTAAACGGACCAAGAACATGAAAAGAAGAATAAAGCTGATTTTAAATCAGGTATCTTTAAGATAAAAGTTTTGTATTTTACCGACTTCTAAATTGACACGTCTAGCTATGTCGTTGTGACTTTATTTTGTATGGCGAAATTACCCGGTTTCCTTTGTCTAAAATCTTGATTTTATTTTGGAATCCTAATTATATGCATGACAAATATTACGAAAAAAGCTCTACAGACGGAGTGCGAAAACTTCAATTTATTACTCATTAACAAAAAAAAGGAGTGGCTTAAGGCACTAGTTTCCGGCAGTGGTTTCAGATACTTCCGTTCTAAAATTAACACTTTGACACGATATCGAGTCATAAATCACATTAAAGCAAAAGAAAAAACGAATAAGATTCAAATGACCATGAGAGCGCCTTACCCTGCTGCATATGTTCCATTTATTACTGAATTGAATGTGGAAATAAAACAGCAGCTATTTAATCACAAGATGATCCCGGTCACGAGTCCATCTTTGTGGAACAGCATAATATAAAAGGAAAAGTGAAAAGGCAGGGTTGCTGTCCTTATACGCGCTACAACGACTTTGAATGTTAGTAGAACAACATGAGGGAAAGAGTGAGAGAGAGAGAGAGAGAGAGAGAGAGGGGGAACGAGAGAGAGAGAGAGCGAGAGAGGGGGGAGAGAGAGAGAGAGGGGGAGAGAGAGAGAGAGAGAGAGGGAGAGAGGGAGAGAGAAAGAGAGGGAACGAGAGAGAGAGAGAGAGAGATCTCAATGTACTTTGCACCAAAAACTGTATGAACTGTGCCCAAAATTTTATGTAGTGTGCATTTTTTTGGGAACTATGCCCTCATTTTTTGAATCGTGCACCTTTTTGTTTGAACTATGCCACATGTTTGGGTAGTGTGCGCTTAGGTGCATAATGACTATCAAATATCCTATGTACTATGCGTCCTTACAAGGATTTCCCAGATTAAAGTGCCATGTATAGGTGTCTTTCATGTAAAAACAATCATGAACTGCGCGTAAATTGAATGAGTGTGCTGCATGGGTACATTTGTTTTTGAAATGTCAAAAGACAAAAATGACACTGCACTGCCACCTTTTCTTGTAGTTGTAGAAATTAAAAATGTTCTTGCTCAAAATTTGATGAGAGTTTTGGGACACATATTCTTTAAGATTAAGCAATAAATGAGTAATAGCTTCAGTTTCAAGTCGAACCTTATAGGGCTCCCCATCACATATGACTGGGTAATTCTGTGAACGGATAATTTACTGTCATCATTAGTAGCCTAGAGCCTAGGCTAGCTAGATCTAGTAATAGTATTAACACCAGTGACCACATGAATTACAAAAATAGTGGCAGTCACCGCTTAATCATTAAAAACTAACTAAAATTTTGATGAGATATGGTCATTTGCAGCTGGGATATCATTTATATGTTATCTTTTAAACACATGGAAATCTGATCAAAAAATATGAATTATTGTGTTGGTTGCATGCATGACAACAAATGTTACACTACAATCTACGTCAAAATAGTATTTAGTTTGTATTTTTAAACATCACTAAATAGATGTGTAAGAGGGCGCGTTGGTGGCAGGCTTTCAGTGAACCATATCCTTCATTCCGCTTATAATAGGTAAGCAAGGCATAGGTTTTTATTTGTGTTTAAATTGTTATATTTGATCAAATTGCTGCTATTTTTTGTTCACATTATGGTTTAAACGAATTAGTATAATATAAGGCTTATGAATATGTTCAAGGAACAGGATATTTGTTTACAGAAAGGTGTAATTTAAGGCGAGAAAGATGTAACATAATGTTAAGAGGGTGTGACTTATCATCTCTTTGATTACACGTAGATGAATTGGATGCGTAGTAGGCTATGCCTGCATGTACATGGTACTTGTAGAATGCATTTGTGTGTACGGTCAATTGGGCCTTGGCACCGCGCTTCCACTGAGGATATAGGGGAGGGGGGGGGGGGGGGGGCGGGGGTGAATTGAGACAAGTAGCCAGAATGAGTGGGGGCATGGAGACTTCGGACAATACAGATGACAATATCAGCCTGAGGAGTTGAGTTGGTGCCCTTCATTTTGTCTGGGCACACCGCTATAACGTAACATTATTCTTAAATTACACCTTTCTGTAAACAAATATCATGTTGCTTTACTCATTGCGGATATAACGTATCGAAAATAATATCCCTAATGACATTCGTTTGTCTCGCAATGTATGTATGTATGTCGTGATCTTTTAGATCCCTTGTTGACCATACATTGCGAGACAAACGAATGTCACTAGCGATATTATTTTCGATAAACATCATGTTCTTTGAACATATTCATATTCATAGAGTCTATAGTTATACTGATTCCAGGATATGAACAAAACAGAGCAATTTTATCAAATATAACAATTTAAACACTAAGCCCTGCTTACCTAGTATAAGCGGGGTGAAGGTCACGCATGGTTCACTGAAAGCTAGCTGCAACGACCCTCTTACAGATGTAATGTAATCTATCAGAATTCTTTTCAGGAAGGTAGGCCTACAGTCAATTCAATTTGATTTGATTTCAACAAAATATTTTCTTGCTGCACATGCTAAGTAAAGCATACTTTGATTTGTTTTTGTGCGTTGCTAAATTTGTTATGATACTTTTGTTAATCCAAAAGATTATTACAAAAGGAATACGAGCCATGTTTACATGTGTTTTTGCTTCGGAATAATAATTTTGTTAAATTTCAGAAACAGCAATGAGAAACAAGCAAGTGGTCTTTGCACAATAACAATTGTATATGCGTAATAAGATTATCCACATTATTAGCCAATATGCCCTTGTTGGCACAAAAAAAAAGGAAAATCAGGAAAACTACTACTTTTCAAACAGAGTGTAAAAAAGGAACTCACATGAATCGCCTCCATGCTATAATATCAGTAATATTAGAAATTACATTAATTTGTTTTCCTCGATCCATATGCTGGGCATCTTAACAAGCCTCATTTTTTATTCAGAGCATGCATAACTAAATTGTTTTAATATTTATTTGTATGTGATGAAAAAAATTGTTAACATATGAAAAGCATTACCAAATCAATCAATTTAATTTTCTTCCTGTAGGATTCCCATACAAAGAGAACACAGCATTCGGGAAGTGAGGGTGGCAGTTTTCAGGAAAGACCGAAAGACTGCCCACTATGTACAGGCAAAAATTTGACCCGATTGTCTAATCACCTCTCTGCGGTTCATGGGATGAGCAAGGACGAGAGAAAAAATATTCATGCAAGGTTAGTAATCGACAACACATAATTACACTTCTGTTAGAAAATTCTATAATGAAGTGGATTTTATTTGTTAGAATGTTAAATCATCTGATAGACTGTTAGACAATGTGACTGGATGTTTACAAATGTTGTCTTGCCTAAATAATTTTCTCTTTCCATTGGCAACTATTTCATTATTGCATTTTAATGATTTATGATAATTCTTGACCATATTTTTATATTGTTTTCTATTATTTCCCTTGGAACATACAAGAAAGAAAAATCATTGTAATGTGTATTTTGTTTCATTATATTAACAAGGCAAGTAAATAATGAAAAACTTAAGAAAGAAATATGATTTCTGTATAACAGGTATGAATAAAAGTGTAATTTGCTTTGTTTCATGCTACAGACCAGAAATGCCAAAGCCAAAGCAGAGAAAGAACCTTGATGCACTGCCTAAAATAAATAAGTACACCATCTGGAGCCTTGCAAAACCTTTTCAATGACAGGAATTACAGGTGTGTAAAGTATTTACTGTACACTATTAAAACATGTACCATATATAACATGGTTTCCTTTTTTTAATTCATAAAGTGCACATGTATTGTTTTTATTGTTGAATACCTCCTCATGTCACCTGATTATCAATATTTCCATCTTTTGCTAATTTTTCATATTCAATTCAATTCTTAGTCGTTAATGGGTATCAAGAGAAAAATACTGAGAGAAATGCTTTTGTTTGATGTCCTCTAATGACAATTAGAGACAGAACCCGTAAAGAGGTCCTTTGCAAAGTTTGCTACACTTAAAGAGAGAGCATTGCCAGTGATGTGTAAGCATCGTATTACTATCAGGTACTCATGATTAACATTATCATATTATCTTTCTTGTGGTGAAGTATATCCACAACTATTTTTCAAATTGCAGGATACGTTAATGTAAGATATGTGCATGTATGTTATGATATTCTTTTCCTTTCTCTATTCCCACTTTTCTGTATTTGAATTAGATCAACTAAGGCATGAAGCATCAGTAAGCTGGCCCAAACTAAAAATGCTACGGGACGACTTCATTCTTATTTTGCTGACAAATGGAGCCCACGAAGTGATGTTGTCGCCAAGATGCAATTAGATAGTGAGCAGAACGCCAAACATCAAGACGGGAAGCAAGTGATTAAGGTAAAGTAAATCACATCAACAGATCTTGAAAAGTTAAACACAATTTATTTCATTTGCAATATGTACCCTGAAATTATATCAAAATTATGATGAATACTTGTTGAGAAAATGATGGCAAAATAAGACATTCTATTGAATCTAATTCATACTCTCCTGTGACAACAAGTGGCATTGACAGAAAATATCTTTGCACTGGTTCTCCTGTTCAGGAGATAACTGAAAAGTTTAATCAACTTTTCTCTGAGGAAGAGGATGGTGCTTTACTTTTCATTTACTTTTTGCTGAACTAAACTCGACCAAGGGAATACCAAATCTTAAATTGTCATATTTCTTCTTTTTTTGTTTTCAGAGAAAAAGGAGGCTCCTTTCCAAAAGCGATGAAGAAGACATGAGAGGTGCCATGGAAAGGGCTATGATAAGTCAAATGTTTGCCTAGAAGACAAAATGAGGGTGTTTTAGAGAAGTTGTGAGTATTTTTCAAACAATAATGTGGTAAACCTTTAATGTTGGTCAATATGCAGGGGCCCCCCTTTTATCAAACTCTTTGGGACCAGTAAATTAACTCTGTTCTGTCAGGATTACACAAACAATAAATTAACAAGAAAGTTTTCCATAGTGAATGATGTCCCACTGTATATATTATCAATAAATATGTCTTTTTGCATAAAATTTTCCCCTCCTTTTGACCAGTGATAGTAGTCTTCCCTGGGACCGTGTTGACAATAACACTTGGTGTTACCATGATGATCTACTATCATGAACATTATATTTTAGATCACAACAACAAAGATATTCCAAATTTTGAAATGAATGGCACTGCTATATTTCTCAAAAGTGGATTTTTTTTTTTTTTTTTTTAAATGCAGCACTTAAATGCAGCTGCCTTATTATTGTGCTTTCTAGTTTCTTTGTTCTTGTAACATCTTTCCAGAGTAGATTGTAATTGCATGGCTATATACAATACCTGTTTTATCCAAATGATTTACAGGATCACATTCCATTCCTTATTTTGGGAATTATTTTCATTACTTTACATGGACTTGTGGACATATATTAGTCACAACTATTAATAGTCAATTTGCTGTTGTATGTATGACATTACATTCATTTGCTCTCTGAATTGTGTGTATCAATATTTTTGATCAAGATATCTTCCATTTCATTGAAAATGCAGAAATTAGTTTTTTATGCTTATCAGGATAAATCTTGAATAATTTTTCTAATTTTGTTCTTGATTTTTTTCTTTTGCAGACAAACGAGGCCTACGAAAGAATAAGTAGCCAGGTGAAGGGGAACATCAATGAGGACCATTTTATGGGGCACAGAAGACTAGCTTTCAGTTTGATGAATTCCAAGCAGTGTTCACATTTCAAATCCTCTACCTGCGAGTTAGACCCGATTCCAACATATTTCCTCAAGGAATGCATCAAGGAATTAGCTCCAGTCATCACAAGGATTCCAAACTTGGTTTTGGACGCTTTCCTGATTCACTGAAGGAGGCTCATATTTCGCCAATTATTAAGGGAGATGGACTTGAAAAACGGATCGATTCCATTTCATTTGCTTTGCACTGAAATACATTCAGCGAACTCAGCTCAAAACCTCGACTAGATGAACATTTGACATTGTCAGCTTATGTGAATCATATCTGCAAAGCAGCATCATTTGCTTTGCTGAAATACATTCAGCGAACTCAGCTCGAAACCTCGACTAGATGAACATTTGACATTGTCAGCTCATGTGAATCATATCTGCAAAGTAGCATCATTTGCTTTGCATAAGATTGGGACAATTCTTCCCTTTCTTTTAAAGAGGTCCACATAAAGACTTGTTCATGCTCATATAGTTTCTCACCTTGATTTTTGTCATGGTATCTTATATGGTCTTCCTGATAATGACATTCAGAAGTTGCAAAGAATCCAAAACTCTGCGGCATGGTTGGTTACTCGCACTCGACTTCATGATCACATTAGCTTAGATTTAGAAAAACTACACTGGCTTCCAGTAAAACAACGAATTGATTTTAAGATTTTGACATTGGTGTTCTTGTGCATGCAAGGATTAGGCCCTGATTACTTACAACAATTAATAAACAAATATCACCCGGCAAGAAACCTGCGCTCTCAGTCAAAATCCTCCTTAGTTTATCAACAAATTACTATAGTGCGAGATCTTTTTAACTGGCAGCTGCAGAGTTATGGAATAATTAACCAGGTTGATACAGTAGAAAATCCAAGAGTCTCTTAAAGACACATTTATTCGTTTGTTAAATTAGTACAATGTTATGACAAAGCAGTTATTCTTTCTCTTCTTTTCCCTCATGTCTGCTATTATCCCTTCTTTTCTTTTTTCTGAGCGCATATAGGGACTTAAATTTATTGTTGTGATATGCGCTATATAAGGATGGTTTATTATTATTATTATATTTCTTTGTCTAATTAATTATTAAGTTATTAATGTCAACCACTATATCAACCGGAAGATGAACAATTTATTCAAATATGGATGTTGTTATGGATCTGGAATGTACAATGACTAATTCATTATCTAATATATCTGAAGCAGTTAGCATTTAATTCCTAAAGATATTAACTTCTGCTACATTTTTTTTCAAGTCATCATTTAGGAGATGCAACGAAATGAACAATGGTTTTGGGCAAGCATGTTAGCCTATTTGAACTTAACAAATTTTCTTTTCCATGGAATATATAGTGCACACTTACTGATATTCTTCATAAACTTTAATGCTCATCTACCAACATTTACCATTTTCAGACTTAAATTGCCATAACTTGTAGCATCAATTTGTATTCATCAATTTTGTTCAAATTCAGAGGAAATATTTGTTTCGAGGAGGAAAACATTTTGATGATGGGTTTTAGGAGTACCTATATGGTGAACCAAAATATTGCAGTTTTTCAAGAAGTATTCTGATTTTTCAAATCACTTGTATTTCATTATGGAAACAGCAGAAAATTTCAAATAGCCATCATTAAATTGAAGTTATATAAACTTACAATCTACCTGTAAATTTAACAAGTGATATACCTGTACACTTCTGAGTAGTCTAGTAGTGGTTGGAGTTTGGATTTCTAACAATCTGTAATTTCTTGTTTCTACCAAATCCATACAACTTGAGTGTTTGTAATGTTAATTCTATTAAGGTTGGACATACTTGCAAAGTCATCATATATATGTACTTGTCTATCTATAAGTTTTGAACAAAAAAGGGCCAGTAAGGTTTCTCTTTTCATTCTGATGAATTTAAGAAATTCAACGAAAACTGCCCATGACGTTTAATTTGTGATCGCCTCTCTTTCTTTGAGAACAGGGTGTTCATATCTGTCGGTTTGGAGACTTCATTTTCTGTTAACAATTTTTAACAAACTCAGTAGGAGCTATGGTTTGTACTGTGTAGAGTACTTTCTATTACTTCATTTGTTCTTGATATAACACTTGACATCTATACTTTTGGTGACAAAATTTGTCTGATCACATTGCTTGTAAGATTTAAAAAAAAGCTTGATTGAATACTGATTTGAAGCCTCCAAACAAATCATTCGAAATCCTAAGATACTTGACCATAGATAGTAGGAAAATGCTCCACTTTTTGAAAAAGAGGGAGAGAATTTTGTTTGTGTTAACACCTGAAGCCTCCAGGCCTCTGTAACATCAAAAAGATTAATTTCCATTTGTTTTTACCCTAGACTGGTCTGTTGCATTCTTAATCTGAATTGCAATCATATGTTAAGATGCGCCGACTGCTTTAAAGCTAAACATAATTAGATATCAAGGGAATTATTTGACAAACTAACTGATGACTAAAGATTGTTTTGAATGTCTCAAGCATTTGCTAACATTTTTCAAATCGAACGTCATGTTTGCTTTTAATCTACTGAAAGTACAGGAATGCAGTTGGAGTGACTGATTGATTACTTTTTTTAATTTGTTATAATAGACAAGAATGTCATATTTCATAATATGTTTGGGAAAAAAATTGATATGTGTCACCTCTTTCTAACTTTGAAGGAATGAGAATTACCAAACTTACTGTTCCTGACAATTGCAGGCATCTTTTTCGTCAGGAAAGTGTACTTTTACCCCCACTTTCAACAGTAAGTTAGTTGTTGTATATTAATATAGGCCTCGGTCTTACCTTCATCGCAAAACACTTACACAAGAAGGTTGTTTAGTTATCTTTTACGTTACAATTCCCTAGGGTCAGGTTTACCCTTTGTCTTTATTATCTAACTCTAATCTGGGGAAGAAAAATAAAACATTCATAAAACACTATAGAATCATTTGAATATTTCATGCATATGGATGATGCCCTGTGTGCTATATATTTCACAATTGTACGTTTACATTATACCTTTATTGTTAAAGTGTGTTTGATTTACATTTATTAAAACAACAAGTAAATATGCAATTGGTGTGTCTGGTCATTTCTTTCTTATATGGCAAATATTTAGGGACAAGTTTTCTGTACATATTGCACTCCTGTTTCTTTATTATTGTCTTTGTTGTGTTGTCTGCATCTGTTTCTACCCCCTTTCTTTCTTACTTTGGTATATTGTATGTCTTCTGTCTTGCCCTATCTAAAGAATTTTTTCATATCATGTTCTGTCCACTCCTGTTTTATCTGATAATAGTAGAAGTAGTATTATTAGTAATAGTCGTAGTCGTTGTGGTAATAGTTGTAGTATTAGTAATTTGGGTTCAGAAATATTAATTCTTCTACTACTACTAAATAATAGTAGTAGTAGTAGGAGTAGTAGTAGTAGTAGTGTGGTAGTGGTAGTGGTAGTGGTAGTAACAGTAGTGGTAGTAGTAGTAGTAGTAGTAGTATGGGTAGGGCTAACTCGGCCCCGCTGAAAAAACGGCCAGTTTCTGCAGGGTAGGGTTAGGGTTAGGGTTAGGGTAAAATAAAAAAAAATGCACAGTTACCACATGAATAAAACACTGTGCGACACATTATGTACAATAACACCATACCCAAAAGAAGCGAACGAACTCATATGTTTAATTAATAACACAAGAGGGAGACCTTTATTTTTTTAAGACGTAACATAATTTTTTTCACACGCAATTTTGTTCGCTTTTGCTTCTATTACACTCATATCGCAAAACAGTGTCTTCTTTGCGAATGAACCTTTAGGAAACATATTAATGATGATAAAATATATGCTCACAAAGCTGAAAACATTCAATACGTTCGGGAGGTGAAGGTTTTGTTGTTGGTGCACAGTAGCACTTCTGCATGTTTTCCTATATAATCATATAGAAACCAAAAAGAAACGAGCTAAACCGATATCGACATTAAATGATCTCTGATCATTCTAAACCCCCCAAAAGTTTGAGGCAACAATTAAATGTCTTGGTGAACCCTTTTCATGTTCCCAGATAATGCTTCTTCACATATTTTTGGACATTTTCTTTTTTTTTATGCCGCACAGTTCCCAGTTAATGAGAATGATATTTGTTTAGATTATAATCTAAACAAAGTAAAAAAAAATGGTAAATGACTATAGGAATAAACGTTTATAAATACAATTAAAGCACTGCGAGTTCCAGAAATTTCAACAAAGGCAAAAGAAAAGATTTTCAACAAATTACAAAAGGAATTAGCTTTGTCAAAGGTGTTTAAAATGTTTAAAAGTGATGTTTGCTGTTAAGCTATATTATCAAATAAAATCAAATGATGGGTTGTTCCAGCATATCATCCAAGAAGGTCTTTTGTAGGAAATATGTAGCGAATAGAAAAAGAATAGCAACGAAAGTTCCACCTTTCTAAAAGAATAGGATTAATGAATATTTTGTCTAAATCTCGTCCTTATCCGTCCATAAATGACTTCAAAACGTTTGCGGTGCATAGTTTCGTGGGCTATAGCAAGTACTGTGCGACGTTTTTGCGTGCAAATATCGGTAGAAAAATAATCGACTCAAATTAGCGAAAGCGAACGAAAACTGAATTCAAGGCTCAAATCTTGTCGCATAGTGAAATGTTCTAGAGCACTAGAGAGAGAGGGGGGGGGGGAGAGGGAGAGAGAAAGAAAAAGAGATTAAAGGGGGGGGGGGGGGTACTGTCACATATAATTCAAATTCAATTCAATTCAAAACAAATTTTATTGATTATAATCTAAACAAATATCATTCTCATTTTTTAAACAAATGATAACACAAATCAAAATTATAGTGTAACATAGATAATTGATAATTGAGTGTAAGAGTGAAATTATTGAAGATGACAATAACTAGGAATGACAAAAATTAACGTACTACTACATGTCTCTTCTGGAACATATCATAGAGATACAAACATTTACATTACTCGTAATACTTTTACTATCTTTCTTTTTTTGTCAGTGAGAAAAAACACAATATGATAGTAGAACAAATACATATATATATATATATATATATTGTGTTCAAATTCAAATTCGAATTCAAATTTGTTGCTTAAAGGGAACCAAAACCTTAATACTAAGTTACCTTTATTGTAAAGCTTAAAAGATTTAAATAAAATTAGTGAAATTTGAACCAAATCAGGCAAGGAATAAGGAAGTCAATGCTTTTTGAGATAACTTGTCACCGGAGGGAGACATTTAATTTGATGAAATCATTTATGGACAACTCTCCTTGCCTTCTGACCATGAAATTTCACAATTCTTTCATTTTCTTCGTATTCATTTGTGTTCAGGATCCGACTTCATAAAGTGTGCAGTACAATATCAATCTGCATTTTGTATCTTGTTTTGGAGGGAGATTATCTTAATCACAAGAAAACCCTGTCCGATTTTGTTTAAACTTTCACTGATTTTATTCAAATCGTTTGAACTTTAAAATAAAAGTAACTTTAATAGCATGACTGTTTTGGTTCCCTTTAATAGCATGTAGCATCATTCTCGATATGCTGTTAAAGGACCAGTTTTGGAAACGCCCTCCCCCCTCTCAACAAATGAAATGGAAGCTCTTATTACCAATCATGTAAAAGCAGGCGCAGATCTACGGAGGGTTTAGGGGGTTTAACCCCCCCCCCCCCCCCTTGGGCGGCCCAAAAAAGAAAAAAAAAAGAAAAAAAAGAAAAAAAGAAAAAAAAAAAGAACGCACGCTGGAGAGAAACCCTTTCAAGTGCAAATATTGTGAGAAGATATTCAACTCATCTGGTAACCTAACCAAACACATGATAACTCTGGATATAACTGTATTAAACTGTTACTTGACTTAAAAAGACGTTATCATGCACTGCTTTTTATGGTCTCCATTGTGTTAGTAGATGCCAGGAAAACATCACTTACGGGGTTCAAATAAACACCCCCGAAAAAATCGGCTCGCCGCTTCGCGGCTCGTGGACGATGCTCTGCATCGTCATTATTTTGGTCAAACCCCCCCCCCTTAGCAAAAAGCTAGATCCGCCCCTGAAAAGAATATGTTTTGACTAATACGTGATCATACAATTTTTGTCGAGAAACCGCCTACTAATTGATATATTTAGTACATTATTATATCTATTTGGACCTGATAGATATAACGCACGTGTCGCGCACGTGTCGCGTAGTCCCATATAAATCTTTACGTGTACAGTGCTTGTAATTTTACTAAGACTGGGCCAAATTTCTTATCATTTTGATGATTCCAGACCCTTGCAGTACACACCAATACTTATATGCTAGATGATCAACCTTTTCTGATCGATTCCACAACGTTTCTTTCACAATGCAATCGCATGACCATAACTGGTCTTTATCTTTAACGAAAGATAATGAAAATCAAGAGTATAATATTATAACTATAGTTAACAGAAATGTCATGAGTACAAGTGTCAAGTTACTTTGAACAGAAATGGTCCCCCCCCCCCCCAAAAAAAAGGACGTGCGACCAATTAGGCCTCTTCAGCAATTTAATACACAAAGCTGGAACAACTCTTTCCGACCCTCGCCATGAGATGATCCCGAAAACACGACGTAATCCCGATAGATCCTCGCCATGAGATGATCCCGAAAACACGACGTAATCCCGATAAACCCTCGCCATGAGATGATCTCGAAAACACGACCTTATCCCGATAGATCCTCGCCATGAGATGATCCAGAAAACACGACGTAATCCCGATAAACCCTCGCCATGAGATGATCTCGAAAACACGACCTTATCCCGATAGATCCTCGCCATGAGATGATCCAGAAAACACGACGTAATCCCGATAAACCCTCGCCATGAGATGATCTCGAAAACACGAACTTATGCCGATAGACCCTCGCCATGAGATGATCCCGAAAACACGACCTTATCCCGATAGACCCTCGCCATGAGATGATCTTGAAAACACGACCTTATCCCGATAGACCCTCGCCATGAGATGATCCCGAAAACACGACGTAATCCCGATAAACCCTCGCCATGAGATGATCTCGAAAACACGACCTTATCCCGATAGACCCTCGCCATGAGATGATCCCGAAAACACGACGTAATCCCGATAGATCCTCGCCATGAGATGATCCCGAAAACACGACGTAATCCCGATAGACCCTCGCCATGAGATGATCCCGAAAACACGACGTAATCCCGATAGACCCTCGCCATGAGATGATCCCGAAAACACGACGTAATCCCGATAGATACCGTTCATCTCATTTTGAAGCTTTATTGGTCAATAAAGTTTGATCGATAAAACCCCATGAAGACAACAACCTCCACCCTTCAAGATCAATTCACATTGCCACAATCACCACATGAAAAGAGAAAAGAAAATGATAAATCCAACCCTGTGGACTAAAATGATACAAAACATTTTTGTTGTCATACATTGCATCAGTATACTCAAATAGCACTATATCTGTGAATATATATACCTTGGCTAGTCATATTTAACATGGCGGCCATATTGGGGGGAAAAGGAACAAAATAAAAAAATTAGTAAATAGTAAAGTCTACTCTTTTTTTGTTAGTCCGTACGAAAAACTCGTTACTTTTGTTGCTTGGCCTAAATTATAAAACCTTTTGATATGACGTTTAAACCAACCCAAATGCTTGTTTTTGAAGTTTCATGATTTCTTGAGCTTTCTCGTAGATCTTGATATCTTCATATAACGCCTCCATTATGAACGGATTGGCGCGTATTTCCTCTTTCATCTTGTTAATTGTGGACGGGTCCATTTCTTGTTTGACACGTCCCATGTTCTTGGCTCCATGTAAGTAATCTCGAAAAGGCAACCTATACACTTCCTGATAAAGATCAACGGATGTGTTGAACTCTTCAATTAAACCTATGACTGCGAACCGGTTTTCCAGGTTTTCAAGGCAATAAGAAAGAAAAGCCTGTCTCTCTGCAGAGGTCATTCGGTATCCTAATCGATTTCCAGTAACTATACTGGGATATTTGTGCTGAAGCTCTTTAGCAAAGACCCTAAACTCTGCCGACTGGTGCTGGAAACAATTATCTGCCCCTTTGAATGGGAAATGTTTCTGAAAATGCAAAAATATTGTGTTAAATAGCAAACTTCCCCAGTGGAGAGCCCAGGCGTCGAGCGATACGTTGACCGACGATTTGTCGCAGGCTGCCCCTGACTGCTGGCAGAAGAGGTAACTTGATACTAACCTTGAAACGGGCTCCCGGACCATGGTGAAATAAGAACAGGGACTATCTTTCACATATTCACAGATACTGTAATAGTAAGGTCCCAGTCCTCTGAATATAGTTCGGTTGGGTGTTCCAGCTTCGATCTCGTATTTTGTAAACGTTTCCACCCAGTTTCCATCGTCTATAAAAGACGTTGGAATATGTAGATCTCTACACATTTCTACAATGCAATCTTTGATCGTTGTTCCACCAGATTTAACGTTATGTACGAACGCCATGTTCCCTTCCCGGTATCTCTCAGCAAGGCCAGCTGGATCTCCACGTGTAAAGTAGTTAGGAAGCTGGTTTCGCAATTTGAATGCAGTTATCATACGGGATACATTATTATCATCGGTTATTGCCACAGGATAACGTTTCATCTTGAGGAGTGGTTCATCAGCAGCATCACCAACAACCCTAGTCGTAGCAATGTCGGAATACAAATTCTTTTTGGTTCTTCGGTGATAGATTTTCCCTGGTCGGCTTCTTACACCGTCACTGTAATAGAGAAAAATAAAACAATTAACCACCGATAACATCATGACTAAGTTTCAATCTAACTCACAGCATCAGCTATGCTTGGAAGGCGAAAAGCAAACTCAATCACGTCACTCCGCGGGTTTCATCTCCCGATACAACTACGGTACATGTATTTGGGATGTACAGGTGAACCACTACACTTGGGCTCCCTCCCTCTACACGTATATAAACAGTGCAGTGGGTTATTAACGTGCAAAGATGGGGACTCTCCTCTACACGGGGAATCAATTTAACGTCCTATCTGAGGGACGGAGTGTTTTCCACTGTAACATATAGCATGCGTCTAAGAAGCACGGGGGGGGGGGGCACGTTAACACACAACATAGACTGGAGGCATCCACCTGGGTTGGATTCAAACCCTATGTCTTTGGTTCGACAGGCCGCAGACCCTTTACCGACTGAGAAAACATCTCTTCCAGTTTGATCACTTCATCAAATATCATGCACCATAGTGAACCAAACCTATCATCAACAATTACACAAAACGAACAAACTAGGGTACATGACAATATATAGTTATGTAACAGACATTGTGTACCTCTTCGAAATTGGAT
Source organism: Strongylocentrotus droebachiensis (assembly GCA_035222895.1). Taxonomy (NCBI): domain Eukaryota; kingdom Metazoa; phylum Echinodermata; class Echinoidea; order Camarodonta; family Strongylocentrotidae; genus Strongylocentrotus; species Strongylocentrotus droebachiensis. The sequence continues at coordinate 43,396 of JAVYIG010008978.1, forward strand.
AACGACAAGTAATAAGACCAACAAAAAAAATATATAGAATTACATCGGTTACTTTAGGTAGGTAAGATAAAAAACTGAAGCTGGAACATAAAGAAATATGTTTTTGACGTAACATCGAACTTCTTCTAATATTCTTTTAAAAGAAAGCAGGAAAAAGTAAAAGAAGCAGGTTGATGAAAGTTTGCACAAAATCGGAAAATAATGAGAAGGTTGTAAAAATTGTAAGTATGAGAATCATCATTATCATTTCCATTATTATACTTATTATCATTATCATTATTATTATCATCATCATCACTATTATTATTGTTATTGTTATTGTTATTATTATAATTACTATTGGTCCTATCTATTTTCTGCTTTCATTAATGAACTTATTTCAAAGATTGGATTCCCTCTTTCAGGGGCGGATCCAGCCGGCGGCAGGGGAGGGGGCCAATTCGTGAGAAAATATTAAGCGGCGAAACAGCCGGCCGATAATTCGCTCAGTGAGTGGGGGGGGGGGGGGGGGGGGGTAGTGTGCACTATTTTTTTTTATTTTTTTTATTTTTTTTTGCTACCGAAAATTTGAAAATCGCGCCGGTCGATAATTTTTGGCCCTCAAAAATTTGAAAAATCGCACCCCCCCCCCCCTTGAGCGCCAGGGGGGGGGGGGGGGGGCCATCTCCAAAAAAAGGTAAAATTTACCGGTTTTTTTTTTCCAAGGGGGAAGGGGGCCGGGCCCCCGGGCCCCCTGGATCCGCCACTGCCCCCCTTTTGACCCTAAACATCACACCATATTGATCCTTACCTGCCTGTTTGCTTCGGAAGTGGGCCCTCTCCTGAAAAGCTGCCCGACCCTTCTGTGAAAATACAGAGTTCGATCGTCAAGCATTCGTGATAAACCATTTTAGAACTGTATTAAAGGAACTACCCTAAAAGCTTCAGTGTAGATATTCTGAAAATGAGATGGATTTCTGCCCTTTGATGTACAATATTCCTTACGAAAATGTACAAGATATATATAAATGAAGATATTCTTGGCATGATGTGATGCCTTTAAGCATGACATGGGCGCATCCATTTTCTTGAAAATGTGACGAGGGGGGCGAACCAGGTGAAATTGTATGTATTATGCACCAAGTTTTAGTTGGGAAAGACTTTTTAAATCAATAACAAAACATTTACTTTTCAACGAGGAAAAAACATAGCTGATAAGATTAAAAATTATATTTGTTGAAAAAAATTATATAACAGGTGAACAATAATTTGTAACTAATTGATTAAAAAAAAACTTAAATATAGCAGTTAACAATTTTATTTCTTTCATGAGAAACCTTCACCCCAGATGAGCAACAACTTATTTATGCAATATGCGTTTTGGCAATTGAAGTACATTAGGATAATAGAGGTGAATGAAATGCTTCACCACACAAACCTAGAAAGGAAGCATCCATCAATTAGAATACATTTACTTGATAAATGACTTCACACAGTACATCACGTTAAATCAAGAAGATCGCGATGTCTTTGTCGTACTGAGAAACTTTACATTATTCTTGCTTTATGCCTCTCTCATACACTTTGTTGAAGAATGTTGTGGATTAATGGCAAGATTATAATAAATCTCTCAGAATAATTCAAACTATTTCTTGGGGTGAGGTTTCCTTTGAATTTTGAAAGTTTCCTCGCGATGAGCGTTAACATTATCCTTTACTTATTATTGTATCTAAATAGCGAGAATACAAATAACATAGATACATGTACAGTGATTAGCTGTTGCTTTAGAATCAGACAAACATTATGGCTTACACACCCTATACCTAATAACACGTAATGTACAGTACATCCCAGAAAAAACGAAACCGAGAATTATCGATGTTTTATCATAACTTAGTCACATTTATAAGTAATAAATGACACATATTTAGAACGCTTAGATCCTCCTCTTTCATTTGATGCAACTCATATGATGCATATTTTACGCATGAGTGATTAAAATAAATTTGAAGACGGGAAACCAAAAAGTAATTTGGCTGATTGTCAACGAAACGGAGTTAAGTCTTTTGTTAATTCCGTTTGTTGCTACGGCAGGCAACCAGTGAAAACGAATTCGTTTAATAAAATTATGGAAATGCAAGCACTACTTTAAACAAACAGAATTTTGTTATTGCTAGCTCATTTTTCCTGATAGAGGTTTCATATGTAAGGGCAGAAACTCAACTTTCTAGAAATGGGATTTTCTCCTTGAAATTCAGATACCGTCCGCCAAATGATTTTTTGGTTTCCTCTCTTCAAAATCATTTTAATCACTCATGCGTGAAATATACACTATATGAGTTGCATCAAATGAAAGAAGAGGATCTAAGCTTTCCAAATATGTGTCATTTATTAATATAAATGTGACTAAGTTATGATAAAACATCGATAATTCTCGGTTTCGTTTTTTCTGGGACGCACTGTATATGAATTAAAATTCTGACTACTGAATTACCATCTATCGTAACAGAGGAATGCAATAATTTGGAACGGGCAATTAAATCAAAATAGACTTATAGTTCAAATATGATTACATTACGAAAATGGCCTATGAATGTACTTGGCTAAAATATCACTGTTGTACTGAAATAGCTGCTGCAATGTCAACCCATTTATACGAGAACCAATTTATGGCAACTGTATTCGATAAGCCGATATACAGTAAATGGATCGAAATGCGCTGAATGATGCCTGTATTTAGTATATTGGTATTACTATTAGGAACCATCGTGGAGTAATCAAGTCATAAATCGTAAACGGGAGTAGGTTATAGTGGTGTCAACATAAATGTACAGACTATCAAGAAACCATAAATTATTGAAGATATGCTCCTCTAATATGAGTCTGCAATTGACCGTGCTATACAATCATGAATCGTGAATGATAAAAGCTTTGTAGACTTTCCTGTAAAATTTGTCAAAATGTACCTGATCGTTGATGAATATAGGTAACTAATGCTGGGAGCACCAGAAGTAGTGCAATCAAGATGAGTGTTGCAGGGCGAGTCCAGCATGGAATAAATCTGCATCTGTTTGAACTGCGGTATAATCGAGAAGCCATCTTTGGTGTATACCGACCATTCTGTTAAATATGAAAATGATAAATATAACAATGTTTTGTGTAAATAGACAAACATATTATGACGTCCAAGCCTTGAATTGGCAACCACACCCCTGCATGAAGAGTGATGTAAACGGAAACTAAAATCCGTTCGTAATCATCTCTTCCCGCACCCGAAGAACCCTATATATATTTTTTTATCCCATTAATTTTCTCTTTTATCCCCCAAAACTTGATTTTCCCATGCCGTTGCCCTGGTTATATGATTTGTATCTGAGCGTGCATGACATTTCACAAAATCTGTTATAAACTTTGAAGAATTTATACTTTTTTTTCTTCTAAATATTGTTTAGTCATAATTATTGATTTTTATTAAATGGTTTATCAAAATTTACATTTGTCCTAATTTAACTGGGGAAAAATATTAACAGGTACTCTATATTAAACATTACTATCAATATGACTTGGATGCTGGTGTAAAGAAATAAGGTTTTTAGGGAGAAAATTGGTAATTTATGTTATCAATATCAAGAAAACATGAAACTCATGAGTGAGGTGCTAATTTGTCTTGTGATTGTTAAAGGTGAAATTCAAAGAAGATCACAAATATGTCAACTAATGTATCACTAGAAACTGGTAAGCTAACAGATAACCATCGTACAAGTTTTAGGTCAACTACATATCGGGTGATTTATACAAAATACAAATACAACCACCTTCCATATAGCAGCTGGGATTTACGAGAGATTCGCCGGGAAAATAACGATGTTTTAATGACGTCACTATACGGACCAACACTGCCCGAGCAGACGACATTCCATAGAGAATGAACATAATTGCAAAGCTATTATTTCTCAAATTATAATGAGTTTAGTGCATATAAATGTAATGGCATGTCAAACCGTTCAAAAGGGGATATGACCCGATTCTGATAACTAAAATCTTTTGCTTGTAAATAAACAGGATAGGGGTTAATTAAAAATAAAATAAACCAGACTTTCAAATTGAAAACCCCCCGGAATGATATTAAGGACGGCATTTGTTCCCTCTTGAAACGCCGAACATACCCCGGTGTGTGCAGCTGAAAATACAATGGCGTCTTATTTTGTTTACAAGCGACAGATTCCTTTATTTTTGTATCGCTGCATTTGTCATCAAAATAAAACCATGCGCGGGGTTTAGAGTGAGGCAATAGATAAAACATTTAAAAATTCATAACTTTTTTTATTGGTTAAATTTGTCTGATTTTTCTGCTTCTATAAAAAGTAAGTTATTTTTGGAGTGGACTTGCCCTCTAATTCAACCTCATATCCAAGCAATCTTTGAACAATCCTGTTTAGTCACAAAGTCTTAGTTTGTACGATTACAATACAACTCGATATATGCACATCTGTGAACTGAAGGATATAGAGAAAATGGCTTACCAACATTCTAGACAGATACAATGTTCCTTCTCTGCTCAGTATACTGGAATTGATGAGGCAGAATTAATCCCTTATGACGTTTAGGATAATTTTAGCATAAAATATTGCATTAAGTCTACAAACGCGGGCAAAATGTATAGGTCTCTCTGGAGACATGCAGGTCTGCACCAACTCGCACTGGGATTGTAGTATGGCTGACATAGCAAGAACGAAGAAGAGGACTGATCGTATTTGTTTCAACACCAATGCCTAACTACAATGGTCGTTATGACAACCCCTAATCTTGCCATTAGCGAATAGGCCATTTTAATTCGTTAAGAAACCAAATTTGGTACATAAGTGCCTAAATGCAAAGTATTTCATTCACCTGATAAGAATAATGGTATTTCAATAGACAGAATGCAAACTACATATAGTAATTTTGCTAGATAGGTCAAGCCATAATGTTTGTCGTACCTGGCAACAACTAATGCAGTTCGGATTCTGTCTATTGAAATACTATTATTCTTATCAGGTGAATGAAATATTTTGTATTGAGGCACTTCACAAATACTTAAGCATTTAATTTGGTTTCATTACGACTAATGGCCTATAGACCAGTTCACGGTTAGCACATTACTACAATGACCCCGAATATCCACAGATCTTCAAAACATAAAGAGGTCCCACTTTGTACATTTTGAAATAATCAACCCTACAGCGGTGGGGGTGCTATATAAATAGCCTTTGTTTCCCCTTTTCAAAGAATACTTCCATCTGTGTATCATGGAGTGCACTGCTTGTGCATTAATGAATAATGATTACATAACTTTCATGAGCACGTATCCAGTATTTCGTCTCCGTGTATTTCATTTTTTTTCTGCAATGACCTTTATCTGCTCATGCTCAGACTGCAACCGTGAACTGGCTTATTCCACCATGCCCTACCTAACAACATTAATGTATGCAAATTGATTCTTACAATAGATCAGTTTGTAGTTAGCATATTATGGTACAAAATGACCCCGAATAAACGTCATTAATAGCTTTTGTTGTCGACCTTTGAAAAGAATGTTTCCACCTGTGTATCGTGGAATGTACAGTCGGGCGCTAGCCCCCCCCCCCCCTAAAAAAAATCCAACCATGACTTATTTTCAATTTCATACAAGTGATTTATAAATGTTCGTGATATCACATGATTTTCAACAAAATTGGCGTTTCTCCATTTCTGTTGCAAACTGGCACATTCCCAAATAGCCAGGAAGAGCATTTATATTTTGTATAGTCACTAATGGGCCTAATTAGTGGCCGTTAACACTAACAGTAGTATACAATTCCTTTCCAGAAGCTATTGCGACAAGCACTACCGGGAAATAACATGCTACCCACCCCCGCCCCCCCCCCCCCCCCCACTCAGAGGTCGGAATGACCGCATGCGTGTTGCCAAAATGTCCGGTAAAGGGGTACTTTTCGTGCGACAAAGTCCGGCCCGAGAATTGTAAAAAAAGGTGTGTATTTGACTTTTCACCCGGAGATTTCTTTAAAAAGGGGGTGTTTTCTTTTTTTCTCTCATCTCTTTGGACTCCTGAGAAACTATTCCGAATTTAGGGGGGTACATTGAGCATTTTTCCTGAATTAGGGGGGTTTCCAAGGCAGGAAAAGCCCGCGAAAAGCCCGCGAAAGGGGGGTTCGGAAATGTTGGCAGTCCTCAGATAGGGGGTGCCGGGTACCCACCACTCGGGCTGTGCATGCAAATATTTGCGAATGAACGTTCCATACGTACATCATGTGGGGAAACTGAATTCAGACAAAGATTAATATAGAAAACAGTACAACGAATCGTCCTCTTTCTCTAATAATTTAGTGAAACGGCAAAGCTTCCGCGCTTTGCGCGGGAGGGGGGCAACTGAATTCAGACTAGGATTAAGAGTTATAATTAAATGAAACGTCAAAGTACATGATACTACGAATCGTCTTCTTTTTCTAATAATTTAATGAAACGTGAAAGCTTCCGCGCTATGCGCGGGATGGGCGAGAAAATGATTTAAGACGTAGATTAAGAGTAATAATCAAATGAAACATCAAGGCTTCCGCGCAAAGCGCGGGAGGGGGGAAACTGAATTCAGACCAGGACACGATACAACGAATCGTCTTCCTTCTCTAATAATTTAATGAAACGGTAAAGCTTCGGCGCTTAGCGCTGGATGGGCGAAAATTAATACAGACAAGGATTAAGAGTAATAATTTATTGAAACTTCAAAGCTTCCGCGCTTCGCGCAGGAAGGCGGGGGGAATTGCACTCAGACAAGGACACGATACAACGAATCGTCTTCTTTCTCTAATAATTTAATGAAACGTCAAAGCGTCCGCGCTTTGCGCGGGAGGGGGGGCTGAATTCAGACAAGGATTAAGAGTCGAGAATGGTACATCGAATCGTCTTTTTTCTTTAATAATCTAATGAAACGTCAGAGCTTCCGCGCTACGCGCGGAAAAAGGGGAACTTGATTCAAACATTAAGAGTCAAGAATGGTACATGAAATCGTCTTCTTTCTTTAATAATCTAATGAAACGTCAGAGATCCCGTGCTACGCGCGGAGGAAGGGGAACTTGATTCAAACAAGGATTAAGAGTCGAGAACGGGCCAACGAATCGTCTTCTTTCTCTTATAATTTAATGAAACGTCAAAGCTTCCGCGCTTCGCGGGGCTTGGGGAGGGGGTGCAACCTGCCACACGCTTCTACCTCTTGTTGCTTTGATCCATTGCCGAAAATATTTTGGCACCTATCATCCCCCCCAACCACGGATACAAATCGACACCCTTGATCACAGCAACTGTTCGCTGTCCCTTTCAATGATTTCTCATCCATTGTTGAATGTGTAAAGAGTAGAAGAAGCGAACACAAACTTGTGTAATTTCATCCTTTTTTTAACTTTAAAAATACAAACGCAAAAACACGCATTAGCAAACTTAATGTTTATTGAAGATTGTAAATCATGGATCAAATAACGGGACATTAAAACATGCACAAATTAGCGCATTATCCTAAACTATTGAGTTTTTGTCAGGATGTTATTTTTCTTTTACCAACTCTGGCACACAAATTATAAAAAGGACGGAGTTCTAAATTTGATTTTTTTTTTGATGAACTATTCCCAATACAATCCCCATATAAAGTTTTTGATTTACACTGACATTTTGCCGGTAATTTATTATTTTGTAATAAATGTAAAACTGGTGCCTGGCTTCCGAAAGTCCCCGCAGTGGAAGCGCGGTTCGGAGCATGGAACTTCAAAGCCAAGTGGAATGTTACACTTACACATCCCATTGTTACACATCGTTGTTAAGCTTTAGAACTCACGATTGCGTTTGAATAACACGTAGCTGTCCACTACAGTGTGAGTCAAAAAAAGGTTTACACCTAGAAAGTTGCTAATTATTTTTAAAATCATCAATGATCAGTAAATTATAATGCATCTTATGAAAGAGTGTTTTATCCCAAATCATTTGGTATCATTTTTATGTGGTATGTGTTCATGCTTGGATGAACAGGAGGCATTGTTTGCGAGAGTGCAAAAATCGACTTGCGCCAAAGTTGCTTATGTGATATTTGAATTAAACAATTGGGATTTGGGTATTAATTCGGTTTTTGCAGATTCAAATTACATCCTTAACAAAATTAATCATGCCACACATATCAAATATCAACGAACAAGTGTGCGTGTGTATGTGTGTGTGTGCGACTTTGCTTCTGCAAAAAGCATCTGCAATGCATTTAATTTGATACATTCAATTCATTCTCTCACTCCGCTAAATAATCAGCAAGTTTCTAGGTGTAAACTTTTTTTTTGACTCACACGGTATATCGACGTGCAATCTAAAAGTCCCTCATAACAAGTCTATCATTTCATGACTCCCTATCCAGCATTCTTCTCTGTCGATTCACAAATTTGGTGAACATGGTCTTTGTCTGCTCATGCGCAGATTGAATCTACGAATTGAATAATAACAATAGACATCTATTACTCATTTATACGCATAGCTTAGGCCTAAACAAATATGTTGGTTTGCCGTTTGCGACCGACCCTAAAATCTTGAAATCTACGGTCGACTTTCAAACCTTTTTTTACCGTTTTTTTGAAAATCTTTTTTTTTACAGATACTATGTCCCTTTTGCAGCTAACATCAAATTCTGTAGAACTTTGCAGGAATTATGAATATGTCATGTATGTCCTATATGTGAAATTTAAACGTTAGCAGTGTCCTAATACTCAAATTATGCAAGGAAACCTGTTTACTTGCTAGACTTCACTGTCAGACACTATTGAGTGACTGACTGGCTTTTTTTCCATCTTTGGTATTAACATACATAACATGAGCTGTAAAGGTAGCATTTGTCTACATCAATATACAGAATGAAACAGCCCATCAACCAATCAATCTATCAATCAATCAATGAACAAATTAACAAATCAGTCAACAAAATGATCAACCAAATAACCATTCAAATAATCAATCAACCAATCAATCATTCAATTATTCAATCAATCAATCACCCAATCCAATCAATCAACCGATCAATCAACCAATCAAATAATCAATCAATCAACTAATCGATCAATCAACCAATCCAGCAATCATTCAATCAATCAACCAACCCACCAATCAATCAATCAATCAACCGATCAATCAACCAATCAATCAATCAACTAATCGATCAATCAACCAACCCACCAATCATTCAATCAATCAATTTACTAATCGATCAATCCACCAATTAATCAATCAACCAACCTAACAATCATTCAATCTATCCACCTATCAATTAATTAACCAATCATTCAATCAATTAATCAACCAATCAATCAACCAACCCACTAATTGATCAATCCACCAACCAATTATTCAATTAATCAATCAATCATTCAATCAATCCACCTATCAATTAATTAACCAATCATTCAATCAATTAATCAACCAATCAATCAACCAACCCACTAATTGATCAATCCACCAACCAATCATTCAATCAACCAATCAATCACCCGATTGATCCACCAATCAATCCATCAACCAATCAATGAACCGATTGATCAACCAATCTATCAATCAACCAATCAATAAAAAGTAAGCATGTTATGGTTTCATTTTCATTTATTTTGTACCTCACTGAACCTTTTTTTTACATTTTTCTTCAGTTGTATAAATTGTAATATAATCACATAGTAATAAATTTAAAGCACATTTGTGAAATAATGCATAGATTGCTTACAAAATTTACAAGAATTATACTCAAGAATGAGTTTGTCACTTGTAACAAGGAAATTAAGTATATATTTGGAATGATTGGCACAAAGTGGTGTAAATGGGAATGAGTTTTAAAGGTGGATAATTGCCTAGTCATAGCAAAAACCCAAGTACATGTACATGCATGTGTTTTATTTATTACACACTAGTATCATGTTTAGATCCAGAAGGGGATAACTCAGAAACTATTGCAGAGAGCTAACAACCTTCTGCTCCTCAGTAGATGATCCATCTATTAATCCAAACCAGCTTAAGCATTAAGGTACATGACTGGTGAGATATTTCCTAATCATCTATTAATCACATACCAGCTTAAGCATTAAGGTACATGACTGGTGAGATATTTCCTAATCATCTATTAATCCAATACCAGCTTAAGCATTAAGGTACATGACTGGTGAGATATTTCCTACTCATCTATTAATCCAATACCAGCTTAAGCATTAAGGTACATGACTGGTGAGATATTTCCTACTCATCTATTAATCACATACCAGCTTAAGCATTAAGGTACATGACTGGTGAGATATTTCCTAATCATCTATTAATCCAATACCAGCTTAAGCATTAAGGTACATGACTGGTGAGATATTTCCTACTCCTCTATTAATCCAATACCAGCTTAAGCATTAAGGTACATGACTGGTGAGATATTTCCTACTCATCTATTAATCCAATACCAGCTTAAGCATTAAGGTACATGACTTGTGAGATATTTCCTACTCATCTATTAATCACATACCAGCTTAAGCATTAAGGTACATGACTGGTGAGATATTTCCTAATCATCTATTAATCCAATACCAGCTTAAGCATTAAGGTACATGACTGGTGAGATATTTCCTACTCATCTATTAATCCAATACCAGCTTAAGCATTAAGGTACATGACTGGTGAGATATTTCCTAATCATCTATTAATCCAATACCAGCTTAAGCATTAAGGTACATGACTGGTGAGATATTTCCTACTCATCTATTAATCCAATACCAGCTTAAGCATTAAGGTACATGACTGATGAGCCAATCATCTATTAATCCAATACCAGCTTAAGCAGTAAGGTACATGACTGGTGAGATATTTCCTACTCATCTATTAATCCAATACCAGCTTAAGCATTAAGGTACATGACTGGTGAGATATTTCCTACTCATCTATTAATCCAATACCAGCTTAAGCATTAAGGTACATGACTGATGAGCCAATCATCTATTAATCCAATACCAGCTTAAGCATTAAGGTACATGACTGGTGAGATATTTCCTAATCATCTATTAATCCAATACCAGCTTAAGCATTAAGGTATATGACTGGTGAGATATTTCATACTCATCTATTAATCCAATACCAGCTTAAGCATTAAGGTACATGACTGGTGAGATATTTCCTACTCATCTATTAATCCAATACCAGCTTAAGCATTAAGGTACATGACTGGTGAGATATTTCCTAATCATCTATTAATCCAATACCAGCTTAAGCATTAAGGTACATGACTGGTGAGATATTTCCTACTCATCTATTAATCCAATACCAGCTTAAGCATTAAGGTACATGACTGATGAGCCAATCATCTATTAATCCAATACCAGCTTAAGCATTAAGGTACATGACCGGTGAGATATTTCCTAATCATCTATTAATCCAATACCAGCTTAAGCATTAAGGTACATGACTGGTGAGATATTTCTTAATCATCTATCAATCCAATACCGGCTTAAGCATTAAGGTTCATGACCGGTGCACCAATTATCTACTAATCCAATACTTAAGTATTAAGGTACATGACTGTCATGCTCGTTTGAAGCTAATGTTCCTCTGACAAATTAGTCCAAAAAATATATCTTTTCTTTATAGGATGACAAAATTCTAAAGGAATAATAATATATACTGAAAACACACTAAATATGATATATAATTTTAGCTACTGAGTATACTTTTCTCTTAGGCAGTGGCACCCTCATAACTCTTGTTATACTGAAAAGGATCCTCTGAAAAAGTAATAACAATTATAATAATATTCCGCTTATAGCTTTATACAATGTCTTTAAATGCTTATTATCATTTGTTCAACATTCACAATCACGATTCATAATAATGAAACACATGTATATGAACAATTATGGTGGGAAATTACAGAGGAGATAAACAAAATTGCAAGCAAAGATTAGTCATGTATTTGTCTTTATAATATATCAGCTGTCATACATATTTATCCCTCAAAAAAAGTTTGGAAACTCAAGTATGATTAATTATATCTCTCTTGGTATGGCATAATCATCACTATGTTCACTCTGTGGCCTTATTCCTTATTTAAAATGATACCCCATTTGTTTTGATTTTTCAGTCATGGAATATGCAGCAGATCAATTTAAGGGGCAAGATCAAAAGTTGCAAAAAGCACTGCTCTTGTTCGACTGTGCATTCAAATTGTCCTATTGGCTATTAGCCCTGGCCTTTTCAACATGTGTTAATCTAGACTTGATGCTTCAGAAAGTTTGATGACCAAACAGTAGCGAATCTTGCTTGACAAGTCACCAAAGTGCATGAGTTTCAATCAATACCAGATTCTTCAGAATTGGTTTTCAAAGAGGACCAGTTGGGAACAAAAGCCCCATTGTCATTTACAAAAACCACAATCTCTTATGTCAAATAAGTAGAGTGCTTTACATTACAGTACCAGTGCTTACCAGTTCATTTTGCAATTTTTCACTTTTGACCCTACCCTTTAATCCTGATGTATTGCTCACTCCATGGCTGCGGAATCATTACAAATATGGTATCTTTTTAAAGAGGAGTAAACACACTTTCTAATAATAACAATAAAAACAATGATTTTGCCATGATCAGAGAGATATAATCAGACCAAATTGAGTTTCAAAACTTTTTTGAGGGATTTATTTGACATCCTCTCTTAAAGCCCCACTGCACTATCTATATAGCAAACAATGCCTAATCTGTGACCATTGGTCCCCCATGGTCCCCTTTTTCTAATGTTAATTGTTAGCTGATTTGATGAGATAACCATCTGTCAGTGACCATGCAGGGAGGTCTTATCCCTCCTGGCCAAACTAGTGCAGAGGGGCTTTAAAGAGTTCACACAGTTTACACGGTTCTAGACGGCTACATATACCCAATACTTCCAAGGCATACCCTGTGGTAGAAACAACGTACTGAAGAGCATCCTCCATGAGCCTTACCATCCCACTGGTTTACCTTGCCTGTAAAAAAACAAAAGAAAACAAAACAAACATGTATATATTTGCTACTCCAAGGTTGCTTTATCTGATCATTCATTTTACGAAGATGTACTTTCCCAATTCATTTCTTTTCTTGCCTTGACAGTTGAAATATAAGGTTCTCAAAGAGATTTACCTTGAGTTTGATTTATCTGATGGTTTACTTTACAAAGGTTTACTTTCCTAATTATTTCTTTTCTTGCCTTGTGGGTTGAAATATAAGGTTCTCAAAGGGATTTGCCTGGAGTTTTTAGCTACTATAAGGTTGTGGTACTGGTCATACCTTAAGTTTGTACTTGTAGCTAGTATAAGGTTTTTTAATTGATTAATCATAAACCTCAAGTTCGCAGCGAGCATAAAGTTCTTAAAGTGATCTATCTTGAGTCTGTAGCTAACATAAGGTTCTTAACGTGATCTACCTTGGGTCTGTAGCTAGCATAAGGTTCTTAAAGTGATCTACCTTGAGTTTGTAGCTAACATAAGGTTCTTAAAGTGATCTACCTTGAGTCTGTAGCTAACATAAGGTTCTAAAAGTGATCTACCTTGAGTCTGTAGCTAACATAAGGTTCTTAAAGTGATCTACCTTGAGTCTGTAGCTAACATAAGGTTCTTAACCCTTACTGTACTGGGGGGGGGGGCCTGGGAGGCCCCCCCCTCGACATTTTCGGAGATTGCGCCGCAACCGCTTGGAATTTTGAATTGTCGTTTCATGACTTTTTTCCCTCAAGTCTTACGCACATTTTGATACCATTTTCGTCGAAATCGGATATACCTGTAAGGCGTTACATAACAATTAGTATGCGCATGTCATCAAAAAAAAAAAAAAAAATTACAAATCGCATCAAAATTTGCATAAATTATCATTATTAATTACATTAAAATAACTTTTTTGTGTTGGAGTTTGACACGTTTTCTGTAAAATGCATAAAATTAGCGCGTTTTGCATAATTAATTAGGCTAACGACAAAAATTTGCATATTTGGAAAAAAATAATTATACCATCTTGTTCCTTACGTAAATATCTACAAACATGCAAATTTTCGTGTTCATCGGACAATCGACGGCCGAGATCATAGGGGGGGGGGGGGGCCTCCCAGGCCCCCCGCCCAGTCAGAGGGTGCTCAAAATAGCCCAGTACAGTAAGGGTTAAAGTGATCTACCTTGAGTCTGTAGCTAACATAAGGTTCTAAAAGTGATCTACCTTGAGTCTGTAGCTAACATAAGGTTCTTAAAGTGATCTACCTTGAGTCTGTAGCTAACATAAGGTTCTTAAAGTGATCTACCTTGAGTCTGTAGCTTACATAAGGTTCTTAAAGTGATCTACCTTGAGTCTGTAGCTAACTTAAGGTTCTAAAAGTGATCTACCTTGAGTCTGTAGCTAACATAAGGTTCTACAAGTGATCTAACTTGAGTCTGTAGCTAGTATAAGGTTCTAAAAGTGATTAACCATGAGTTTGTGACTGCATGTCACTAGAATTTAAGGTATTGGACGTGATCATACCTTGAGTTTGTAGCCAGTATAAGGTTCTGGACTGCCATGATGGTGGATGCTTCGTTTTGTCCCGTGATGAGACAGCGATCAACAACTACATGAATAGCACCTGCTTCACTGGCTGCTCGTTAAGAGAACATATCATATCATATCAAAGAGAACATAAACTATCAAAGATCAAATTGAATTTATAAGCTTTCTTATTCTTTGTTTTGTCAGAGCTCTTCAAATAGGGGGAAATCCTTTTTTGTGTGTGTTTTGTGTTTGAGGAGAGAGGGGATCGCAAGAGTGCCCTAACATATGTTTAGGGCTAGATTTCATAAAAGATTTAGGGTAAGGGTACCAGTTTCAGAGTGGAGGGGTGGGAGGTTTCAAATACAAGTCTGATAATTAATCATGATCTTTCTTTTTATCCTCCCTCTTTCTTGTGTTTTATGATGGCCTCCATGATCTTTATTGCCCTGTGTCTTTTAAGTGTTCTGCTGGTTGCCTCAGCCCTCAACTACACTACCTATATCTCAGGCCAGCCAGGGATGCAAATGAGGGCCACAACATTCTCATATCAATTTGATTTGGTTTGTGAGAAAAGTAAGCAATCTCTTTTGTGGCATATTGACGGAGATAACTGTGTCACAAGATGCGTGTCCACTCAAATTAGTAGTGGGAGTAGTGCAAGCCCCGGTCCTAGAAACCTTCTGATTTGGGCTTCCTCTTCTATTTCGGGTCCGAATCTGAATTTGTGAAGACCGACAAAAAAAAAACAGAACATATAATCATGAAGACTGGTACAAAAAAATAGAAGAGAAAGAAAGGAGGAAAAAATACAGAAAGAGATAGAATAAAAATGAGAGCGAAAAAAGAGAAAGAGAGAAAGAAAGAAAGAGGGGGAATGACAGAGAGAGAGAGAAAGAGAAAAAGAAAGAGGAAGATGAGAAAGTGAGAGAGAGAGAAAAGGACTGGGGGAATGAAAGAAATAGAAAGAGAAAGAGAAATCCAGTGAAGTATAAAGTCAATGATATTACCTGTATATTTTCCAGCATTGTCTTTGATAAAATCCTCAAGAATTATGGGAAGACTGGCGAATGACGACGATCTCGCCAACTCATATACTGAGGGCTGGTGGATAAAAATGCATGAAATAATGTGTGTCAAGGTAAAACTATAATTTTATTTGCTAGTGAGAGATTTTTTTAACAAAACAGTGTATGAACTGACAAGGCTCCATTGACAAATGCCATGTTCAGGGATGCCAGTTAGAATTGATCAGAGGGCCTGAAAATCACCTAGAATGAGCTATTTTGTATACAAAAAAGTCTAAACTATGGTCTGAAAATACCTCACCAGGGCCTGAATTCAGGCTATTGCCTGAAAACTGGCATCCCTGCATGTTATACACAAAGCAAAGTCTTCAAAACCTGTGCCTATATCTCTGACTATATCAGGACAGTAACAACTGCCCCTGGGTCAAATGTGAAGCCACAGCTAACAAATCAATCAGTGAGGAAGCTGTGTAAGCATTTAAAAATGATAATTACAATTATGATGATAATAATACTAATGATAGTAATAGTAATAATATTGATAATACTAATACTAATAACAATGATACTGATAACGACAATAATAACAATAATAATAATAAACATAATAATAAGAGGCATTTGTATTGTGCCATCCATCTAGAACTTCTATTCTGAGGCTCACAAGGAAAAATAGATAAGAAATAAGAGTCTGAATGAGTGCCATATTCTTGTGTCAAGCATTGCTATGACAATTTATGATTTCATCTATCATTTGAAACTCTGTAATGATGAACTCCAAAGGTAATTTGTTGGACAGAAAGGGTGCTGCAGCCAAGAAAGCCCATCTAAAATGATCCAATTATATCCTAGTCACACCAATGAGACCGACACAACAGACACAAAACTGACAAAACTTTCATGCAACTGTTTTCTCTCACCATTTACTGGTATTGGACTCTGAAGGGAGGTACAAATCATGGTCACAAATCTGCGGAATTTGCATTCTATGATAGTTCATTATTGAAGGAAAGAATATTATCTAAATATCATAATGGTGAGAGCAACCAGTGGCATGAATGGCCTGCCATAGTTAAGTCCAACTTAAGGTCGATCTTAGTCTTTGTGAAACACCCCCCTGAATGGATAAGAAGATCAGTCTGGGATTAGTATGGGGTTGGTTTTGGTAGGTTTCTTAGGTGACGTTGCTAAGTGGTCTAACCACGTTACTGGGAATGCAGATGTCTCGAGCTTTTCCCGGGCACGGCATTTACATGTATGTCGCCATTTTTGTTGTGGAAAAGTATCATTTCAATTTCGATTAAAACACATATTGTTCATGAATCGTCTGCCCACATTTAACTCTTAACCGATGAGATTGAAAGGATTTCTTATTAAACCCATTCTATAAAATCCTGTGACCGGGTAAATAATAAGTGCTTTGGTCGGTTACGCTGTAACTGGTAACGTGCTTTATGAGAAGCAGTTATTATTATTATTATTACTATGACTAAGGCATCAGTAGAAGATGTATAAGTGCTTTGGTCGGTAACGCTGTAACTGGTAACGTGCTTTATGAGAAGCAGTTATTATTATTATTATTACTATGACTAAGGCATCAGTAGAAGATGTACAAGTGCTTTGGTCGGTTACGCTGTAACTGGTAACGTGCTTTATGAGAAGCAGTTATTATTATTATTATTACTATGACTAAGGCATCAGTAGAAGATGTATTAGTGCTTTGGTCGGTTACGCTGTAACTGGTAACGTGCTTTATGAGAAGCAGTTATTATTATTATTATTACTATGACTAAGGCATCAGTAGAAGATGTATAAGTGCTTTGGTCGGTTACGCTGTAACTGGTAACGTGCTTTATGAGAAGCAGTTATTATTATTATTATTACTATGACTAAGGCATCAGTAGAAGATGTATAAGTGCTTTGGTCGGTAACGCTGTAACTGGTAACGTGCTTTATGAGAAGCAGTTATTATTATTATTATTACTATGACTAAGGCATCAGTAGAAGATGTACAAGTGCTTTGGTCGGTTACGCTGTAACTGGTAACGTGCTTTATGAGAAGCAGTTATTATTATTATTATTACTATGACTAAGGCATCAGTAGAAGATGTATTAGTGCTTTGGTCGGTTACGCTGTAACTGGTAACGTGCTTTATGAGAAGCAGTTATTATTATTATTATTACTATGACTAAGGCATCAGTAGAAGATGTATAAGTGCTTTGGTCGGTTACGCTGTAACTGGTAACGTGCTTTATGAGAAGCAGTTATTATTATTATTATTACTATGACTAAGGCATCAGTAGAAGATGTATAAGTGCTTTGGTCGGTAACGCTGTAACTGGTAACGTGCTTTATGAGAAGCAGTTATTATTATTATTATTACTATGACTAAGGCATCAGTAGAAGATGTATAAGTGCTTTGGTCGATTACGCTGTAACTGGTAACGTGCTTTATGAGAAGCAGTTATTATTATTATTATTACTATGACTAAGGCATCAGTAGAAGATGTATAAGTGCTTTGGTCGGTTACGCTGTAACTGGTAACGTGCTTTATGAGAAGCAGTTATTATTATTATTATTACTATGACTAAGGCATCAGTAGAAGATGTATAAGTGCTTTGGTCGGTAACGCTGTAACTGGTAACGTGCTTTATGAGAAGCAGTTATTATTATTATTATTACTATGACTAAGGCATCAGTAGAAGATGTATAAGTGCTTTGGTCGGTTACGCTGTAACTGGTAACGTGCTTTATGAGAAGCAGTTATTATTATTATTATTACTATGACTAAGGCATCAGTAGAAGATGTATGAGTGCTTTGGTCAGTTACGCTGTAACTGGTAACGTGCTTTATGAGAAGCAGTTATTATTATTATTATTACTATGACTAAGGCATCAGTAGAAGATGTTACGACTTACAGCAGTAAGGCAGTAAGATGCAAAGAGCCATTTTGAGAACTTGCCTTCTGTCTTCTTGGTTGAGCAGAGAGCAGCTACCCCTGATCCTATTGCACATATCAGTTCTGTATGAAGAGAAATTCAATCAATTTAAGAAAAGGTTGAGCTGCAGAGAGTGAAAATTTGTGAGCTCTAATAAGCCAGTTCTGAGATCGAGATAAAGGTCATTTGTACCAAACTGTTAACCCATCAAAATGAATACTGGACATGTGAAATTTTATAGCAATGAATTACATACTTCATCCAAGTTTGGTCTGAATTGCTTCGATGCTTTTCAAGTTATCGCTGCCACAAGATATTTTGGGGGTAGTTTTGAACACTTTGATGACCCTGTGACCTTTGACCTCTTACACCCAAAATCTAATCGGTTCATCCTTTGGTGCATATTCACACTTCGTCAAAGTTTACTTTAAATTGTTTAAATGCTTTTCAATTCACCACAGTAACAATCATTTTCTGGTAGTTTTTAACACTTTTATGACTTTGTTAACTTTAACCTCTTCCACCCAAAATCGAATCAGTTTATCCTTGCGTGCAAATATATTCTTGATCTGAGTTTGGTTAAAATCTACTCAATGGTTCTTGAGTTTTCATGGTAATGAAAAGCAGGACGTATAGACGGAAGTTAAGACGGACGGACAACCCCAAAACATAATGCCTGCGGCACCATCTTTGGTGGCGAAGGCATGAAAATAGAACACCTCTTTCCTCTTTACTTACTCTTTTCAGCAACAAAGTGTCTGATGAGGTCACATAAAATCCTGTCCTTGGTCAAATCATAGAGGGCGCCTGTACAGTCTGGTATCAACAAGGCTGCATATCTAGAAGCTGGCCAGAATACAAGAGAAAAAGAGCAGACAGCTCTCTATTAATGTTTCAAGGCGTCAGATCAAATCAAGCAAACCTTTGCCAACATTCAACCAAAGTCATCACAACACATGTGCTCTAATCCTGTAACAGCAGTCAACATTAGAACAAAATTTCTCTTCATTTGGCATCATCATTTGGCATTATCAGAAGAGGTAAAATTTATAGGCGACAGTGCATCTAGATATAGATACCACGAGCGAAAAGAACGGAAAAGCACTACACAACAGAATTAAGGCTCACTGGGCCAATAGCTCATGACAAACAATAAGGCAAGCATTTGATGAGTATCTGCTGACTCCCTCAAGTGGCTTAAAAGTTTTATTTTATTTTATTGTTGATCTCTCGAAATAAGTCTAATATTGTACTAAAGAACCAGGGGGGTGTTTCACAAAGATCTTAAGTCAAACTTAACTCTAAGTTGGACTTCAACATTATGGAGAGCTCTTTTGTAGCCTTAAAACAAAATATATTCAAAGACGAAAATTCAAGTATTTTAGACTTTTTAACAATTCCATATCAAGAACATGAATTTCCTTGATAATAGAAAACATTAATGATTTTAATCAACATTTTATGCCTTTTAAAATAGCTGGTACAAAATATTTTCATAGATGCTAACGGCTTTCTATAATTGTTAAGTCAAACTTAGAGATAAGTTCAACTTAGGATCTTTGTGCAAAACCCCCCCCCCCCCCCCCCCCCCCCGTTAATAGTATTGCATAATTATTCTGCGGTCTATCTTACGTTCAACAGCATCCAGTCTGAGAGGCATGGAGTATGGCTTGGAACGGAAGTCGCTTATCCATCTTTTACTGTTATCATCATGTCCTACAAAGTCTCCTAGTCTACCCTACAACAAATAGTGAGACACAGAGAGAGAAAGAGGGGGCGGGGGAGACATTGGTTACTTTATTCATCTTTCGAATAAATTATGACAATACAATAATCATTCTTATCTGACTTGACTGGAGCTGAAAAAGATGAGGTAGGAAAGACACGAGGAAAGAGATTTTACACAAATTGTCACACGAGGCAACAGAAAGAGTGAGAGCCAAGAGACAGATAAAGGATAGTGTAAATTAGTTATAGAAAGAAGATAAAGACAAAAGATAAATATTCAGTGTAAGGGAAAAGTATATCAAGAATCGCAAGAATATATCATATTGCCATCATTTTATTAAAACGGGTAAGAGCGATTTATTCCAACTTTATGGAAAAAAGTGTACAATGTTTAGGTTACAATTGTCTAGGCATATATTGTAACCTCAGACTTTGTCAAACAGGCAGTTTACAAGAAATAGCAATGGCACATTTAATCTACTACGACAGCTCCATGCAGGTAACATTTCATAAATAGTAGGATTAGCACTTGGTTTCTTACAATAGGGTTTTCGGTTAGAATATTAACATTTCGGTATTGTTGGCCTACAATGCTTAGTTCATGCTCGGTTTCAGTTAGGAAATACATCCAGTTTTAGAAATGATTATCTGAAAGTGATTGTCATTGGGGCAATATAAGCAAAATCCTTGGAAAAGCTCCCCGTTTTATTTTAACTGTCTCGATTCATTCATTTACCTCTATTGAAGCGAGTTGTACATTGAAGGCTGAATGTGCCAAGGTGAACGCATGGATGAAAGACTGAGCTTGGATTCCACCTGTATAATTCACAGAAATTAGAGGAAAAGAAGACGAAGAATAAGAAAGAGAAGAGGAAAAAGGGACCAGGAAAAAAATTAGAAAAAAGGGGCAGACCTATTACTAATGTGGGGGATTCTTAGGTCTCATCCCCTAGACTCATTCCTGAATACAAGGGTGGAATAATATCTACCCCATCCCCCTATTAAAAACAAGCATCTGAATGCAATACGTCTACATCTAATGAAGATAGATTTCCTGATGTAAAAATGTATATCCAAAGACCACATAACTGATGGACGCAAGTGGTCACTCACAAGGTCAGGAAATATCATATTGAGAATTGGGTTTTAATGAAGTCAATCATTTGGTCATTGAGAAGGTGAACGTAGGATTAAAACCCCAAAATTTGTCTCTGATATCGACCCTTGTTCCGCCGAGACTAGGTACGTCTGGCTTCGCTGTCCACCTCTAGATCGACTGGGAGCGACACAGAAGTACATCATATGGGTTGGTAAGGCTGCAAGGGTAGCACTTCAGCTCAGTTTGTGTGTGATTTCTGATCTCATCGTCTGCACTATTACTAGTCTATAGATTTATGGCTTCAACTAGTTCAAGAAAACTGACAGATTAGCTGAAGGTGATCCCTTATGTATAGACAAACCAAGGGCAAACTTTTCGCTGGATTCCAGCAAAAATTGACTAGTTACCCCCACCCCCCCTCCCCTTGTACTTGTGCATGCGTGGATCTGGAAGCTCAATTTTTAACAGAGTCAGAGACTGAAACTTCATTTCAGTTTCACTTTCAGTCTTGATCTAGATCTAGAACAAAAATCTGCTAAAAAAATAGGAAATTTATCAATTTCTGAAGTTGTCATCACTATAATAAAACAAAGGCAAAAATTTAGATTTTTGACTTCACTCGATGGCTCTCATTTTACGGCATTATGTAACACCCTATAATTTAGTATAAAAACATATCGTTACAATGCGGCCACGACTCTGCTCCATGCATGAACAGGGAGCGGCCCCGCGGACGCTTTCGGCGGCGGAGCTCCCTGGAGCCACTAATGACATGTGCTGCATCATGCTTTCGCCACACTGGTCGGTTGGGAATTACCTTCTGAACTTGAACTAAGTAGCAACAGACACTGTGGCTTGGCCATATCTCTGTTAAGGTCAGAGATGAACTCAAAATGGCATATCCCTCTTTCCACACATTTCTAAGAAACCACGTATAAAGCGAACTTTGAAACAATTCTTTGCTTTATACACAGAAAAGAATACGTGGGACCCTACTATATATTACAAAGCGGACGTACGTACAACAATGAATGGGCGGATCGGCAGGCTCGTTCAAATGTATTTGAAATAAAAAATATGTTCAGTTTATCAAAATTACCCTTGAAAAGAAAAAACCTACAAATACATTTTATTTTTCACTGCCAACTATTTAAAAAACAATTTGTTAACGTGAAAAGTTCTAAAAATGAGACTTTCTTGGCTTCATGTTTAATATCCAAAATTGAATGCGTGCGCGCTATCGCTGCATGTAGCACGTTTAGCTTGCTACTATTGTGCATATAGCATGTGAATTGAAAAGTAAATGCGTGCGTGCGCTATCTCCCATGCACGCTGCTGTGAAATAAAGAAAACCGACGCCGAAAAATCGTGATATCTTATCGTCCACCATTTAAGAAATTTCTACGGAAGTTACAACTCTAGAACAGAGAAATAATTTGAGAAGTTTACGGCTCATTTCAGGGATGCTAGGATTGAGGAGTATTGCTGTTCAATTTCTGTCACTTTAAGCATAGAAACTGAAACATGACGCAGTATTTGCCTCCGAATTTGTTGGCTCTGTTTGCTCCACGCGAGCCCATTCGCTATCTTCCTCCTCTAGACAAGCTGCCTGAGGAGAAAAGAACCGACGGTTACAGCGGAATATCAAGCTATGTACAACTCTTTGAGGTATCTATAATCTGCTTTATAAGCGGCACATTATATTTTATAGTGTATAGACTAGCTTATATTTCATAACTTTCTTTGGCAGAAGTGGGGAGTGAAATTGATCAATGAAGGGTTGTGAAGGGGTTTGAATGATGAGGCAAATTCATACCAAAAAAATATTGACTTAGTTGAAAACATATCTGACAATCAGTCTGAACCATATCAGAGCAAAGGTAAAAAAAATTGTTTTTAGGTGCTGTACAACCAAAGAAATAAAAGGAAAACTGACCAGATATTCAAAGCCAAGGAGCATCATCGCGGAATCCGTTTTTTCGCATCACCAATCAGTAGGGGCGCTGGTCCAAGAATGAGGATCGTCCTCATAAACAAAGATATCCTCATAAACAAGGACAAAATGCGTCCTCAAAAATAAGGGTCGTCTGCATTTTCGAGGACGTTTTTTTTCATCGGCGCTCTGGGGGTTTCATGTTACAGAACGGCCGCTGGCGATGCCAAAAATGGATTCCCCGGGGGAAAATAACCCTAGTTCACCGTCTACTTTTATGGGTTGTCCGTCTTCCCAAGGATTTATTGCTTATAATGTGAAAGTCTCTGTACAATGTCAATGTAAAATGCATCAAGAAAATCATTGCAAAATCTGTTTTTTGCATCGCCAATGAATGCGCCGATCAAAAATATGAAACGTCTGCTAAAATGCAGACGGTCCTTATTTTTGAGGACGCATCAGTCCGTGTTTAGGAAGACGATCCTTGTTTATGAAGACGATCCTTATTCTCAGACCAGCGCCCCTACGGCAATGCGCGGATCAGAAATACGAATCACTGCGATCCTTTTTTTTTTAGGACGCATCGCGTTTACGAAGACAAAAAAATGAAAGTAACTACAAACGCGAACATCATTCTAGGTGTTCTTAAATTGTCAGTGAGAGAATTCTAAATTCTATTTGAGATAGATCTAAATATAATAAATTAGACCAACCAACGCACCTCACTACCCCCTCATCCTCCTCGATTGGTTCTTAATGGGACGTTGAGTATTTTAGAAGAATTCAGAAGGTTCAGAAGATTCAGTAGATCTCTAATGACTATTCAAATGCTTGTTTATTTCTCCATTTGACATTTTGTTTTCTCGATCCTTTTGATCTGTTTAAGGCTGATTCACCGCAAGAAGGCCATTCAGATTTCTGCATGCGCTCAAAGCGCCATCTACATGTAGTGCCGAATGAATGTGCCTAGCATGATTGTGAAATGGTGTTGAATTGATGGTCTGTGTTAGAATTTAAATGGTCTGTTATACTTCTTTCTACTCATACAAAGCACTTTAAAGGGGTCAAGAATTTAACCAAAACTTTGGAAATGTGATACTGGAGACTCCGGTATCACATTTTCAAATGAGAATCCATTGTGGTATGGCTTTAATATAAAGCAGGGCTTAAATTAATCCAAGGCCACCAAGGCCATGGCCTTGGATGCCCCTTTGATTGGCCTCAATGCCCCTCTCACTGGCCTTGGAGATTTTGTTTGCCCTTTCCAATTCTTCCTATTTGTGCTGATATAGAAAAGTGGCCTTGCCCTAAAAATATTGAAATTTAAGGCCTGATAAAGTATGATGATTCTATTTTGCTGTACATGATAGGATTCTGTATATTATCTGTGTTGTGTTCTTGTGCATGTAGGATCCCGCTGATACCCCTCCACCAGCCAGAGGAGAAACAAGAGAAGAGAAACGTCTTCGCAAGATGAAGGAGAAGGAGGAGATGTGCAAGCATAAGCTCGAGAGTGAAGTTGAAGAATGTAAATATATATGGGTTCAAAGAAACTTCTATATTCACATTTATAACTACTGGTACAGTAAACTCTGCAAGAGTCTGCATAAGGGGAAGGGAAAATTCATAAATTTCTTATTTTTAATCAAAATTTGCTAAAACTTTCAGTGACCTTTTCCTCTCGTGTATCTGCTTCAATTAAAACCAACTTAATATCACGGTAGACTTCCCCTCTTGAGTTGAATCCGTCGGGACTGCAAAAAAATGGTTCAACTCGTACAAAATTTGATTTAGGAAGTGTAAATAATCCAAGTATTGCATGGTTTGGTAAAAAAATAAACCTGTATTTGACTTGTTCAACGAGTTATGCAGAGTATACACATTTTCTTTCTAAAATTAGTGATTCAATGGTTCTACAAACATTTGCTCAGCTTTAATCCCTCCGCTGTCTTTAAATGTAGCCTATACTACACCAACCAAATTTTTACTTTTATAATTCATTATTTTTAACATTCAAGTCTCACTGTAACATGTTAAAATCCCTTGTGGACTGCCCTGTTGATCATAGACCAGTTGTTATTGGAAGATTTGGCATACAACCTATATTATTAATAATAATAATGATAATATCGAAAATAATATCGCTAGTGATATTCGTTTGTCTCGCAATGTGGTCAATAAGGAATCTAAAAGATCACGACGTTTCGTATGCTACTGCAATACTTCGTCAGGTGATAAAAACTGGTCAATCACCGTGTGCGTCGACCAATAGGCATTGGGCGTTTTTGTTCCAATTATCGATCGAATTTTAGACCGCTTTACGGTCCTCCCGTAAAGTATAAAAGACCCTTGCTTACAACAGTTTTTATCACCTGACGAAGTATTGCAGTAGCATACGAAACGTCGTGATCTTTTAGATTCCTTATTGACCACATTGCGAGACAAACGAATATCACTAGCGATATTATTTTCGATACTATATCCGCAATGAGTAATATATTTAGCATTAATAATGATAATGAACGTTACTTGTATAGCGCATATCACAAAGAAAGTCCCTATGCGCTTAGGAAAGAAGGAACTCAAGATAGAGCAGAATAGGAAATGAACAATTATGCCCGATACTGGCGATACATAAAAATAATTAATTACAAACAATGAAACAACAATGATACGCAATTCCTATATACATGTAGCATATATTCTATCTCAGTCCTATATTGAACCTGGGTTTTTTCGCATGCCATAACAGCCCATGTTATGGTGTGTAGTAAACCCCAGGGAAAGTAAAATGAGTATAGAGAGCTAATATTTCATCCCCTGATAAATTCTGTCCGTGGGAGTTTGCTCTTTGAACCACATACCGGTACTATATTAGAGGCACTTAATGTATGGGGCACTTAATGTATGGGGCACTTACACATGGGAGCAGTTAAAAGTTTTAAAACAATGACAATTACTTAATATATCAGTCGAGTTGAAATTGTATTTCATTCATTGATATAAAAAAAAGGATTTGCAAAAGTTCTAGAACAGATCACGAAATACTAATGCATGAATGAGGAGACAGCTTAATAATATATTTGTAAAGCGCTTAGAGACATTTGTGATAAGCGCTATATAAAAGCTAAATATTATTATTATTATTAAAGTGCGTCCCAGGAAAAAGACAAAATAAAATTAAAAGGTGTCATATGAAAGCGCAGAAATTGAACTTTCTAGAAATGTAATTTTCTCTTTGAAATTCAGATAACGCCCGCCAAATGACTTTTGGGTTTCCTCTCTTCAATTTAATTTAATCACTCATGCATGAAATATGTATCAAATGAAAGAAGAGGATCTAAGCTTTACAAACATTCGTCGTTTATTGATTTTAATTGTGATTAAGTTGAGATAAAACATCAATAATTCTTGGTTTCTTTTTTTCTGGGACGCAATGTATAAATGGCAAGAACCTTATTAGTACTGCCACCAAAAATTTAACAGCAAACAAACAAACAAATATGACAAATATATATGTACATGTATACAGAGTTCATGCAAAACAAAATGAAACGATACAAAGATAAGCGAAAAGCCTTATCAAAGATAAGGTGTATTAACAATTATAAATATTCAATATTAGTGATTGTGAACTCTTTTTGCAGAAAAGGAGGTCATGTTTACCTATTATTCGTACACAACAGTATGATTTTTTGGTAATGATGAACAGTGCATCCAAACTATGGTTGACAGTGCTCTAATTATATAATGGATGTATGACTATGAAGCATAACATTTTTTATTTCACTTTCTCTCTCTCTCTCTTCTCTCTTCTCTCTTCTCTCTTCACTCTTGATACAGGGGATGCCCATAGTAACGCAAGTGCAACATCAAATGCCTTCAAGACACTCTTTATAGCCCGTGTGGTAAGTGGTCAGCGGAAATAAGTGCTTTTTTATCAAGGCGTTTTCCAGTTACATAAAGCTGGTGAAGTAATTGACACATTTACCTTCTTCATTTAGATACCATCATACTTTCAGTTCACACTCAGATGTGACAAGTTAAGAAGATTTGAACACATCTTGAATATCCGACAACCGTACAACACCGCCCATACACTTGACGTTCTTCTTTCTCTTTCTCTCTCTCTCTCTTTCTCTCTCTCTCTCTCTTTCTCTCTCCATCTCTTTCCTCTCTCTTTCTCTTTCTCTCTCTCTCTCTCTCTCTCTTTTTCTTTCTCTCTCTCTCTCTCTCTCTTTCTCTCTCTCTCTCTCTCCATCTCTTTCCTCTCTCTTTCTCTTTCTCTCTCTCTCTCTCTCTCTTGTCTTAAAGATGCAGTTGTTCCTGCATGGCTTGTAATACAGTAATAGGTAGTGTGAAGTATACATTGTATTTAATTTGACTCATTCCTTTCTTTTTTCTGCAGAACTACGATACGACGGAGTCGAAGCTGAGGAGAGAGTTTGAATCCTATGGTCCTATCAAAATGGTAAGGAAGCAAGTCCATTTCCTTTATCCTTCTTATCAAGTTCTTTTTCAAATTGTTCATCTACCTACATATTACCCATTTCCTATGATATTAAAGGGATTGGGTAAGTTTGTCTCAGATTCTGAAACAAAATCCTGGATTAAGCTCATGCTGCAATGATAATTATAAACCTTTAGGTCAGTCAGGAACCCCGTGACTTTTACAAGCCGATCGTCTGTCTGATTATCAAGATATTTATGATTGGAAATCTAAATCAAATTTTGCGTTTTCCTAACGGTTTTCATAACACTGCAGTTGATTGGGGAAAACGAGTATAGTAAAACCAGTTACTCAACGTTTGTTACTTTTTTGGAGGCACTTCTTGATCATTTTGAAGCGCATTTTTGGGGGGCTTCCATATCACAGACACTGATAACACGTAGGGCCGTGTATCTCAGATTTAGCATTGTTAAACGATGCCTTTAAAACCAAAAACTTTTGTAGATTGCAAATGACAGGGGTTTTCAAGGCACAAAACTTGTGCAAATCTAAATTCTCTGTATCGTGACTAGATGGTATGTAATATGTCGTTCCATTTTTAATATCATTTATTAGATGGGAATTGAATTTAAATTATTCAGTGACGGATAAGAATAATAATATATACCCCGGTATGATGATAAATGAGATTTGTAAGGTGCCAAATCTACTTGAAATCAAATGCTCAAGGCACACTTGTGCAAAAAATAAAATCAAATGAAGCATCTGCATTGTAAACAAAAGAACAACCAGATTAAAGTAGAACATACAAAATTGGAAGATGCCACTGCAATTCTTTTATCTTGTCTACTACATCAGTGAATAGAACAGATGTACCTATTACCTTGTGAACTATTTGTACTATCTCAATCATAACCATGACATATTTGCATACTTCTCTCCCAACTCACAGATCAGCATTGCCCATGACATCAACACAGGGAAGCCTAAAGGATATGCTTTCATTGAGTACGCCCATGAGAGAGATATGCATTGTAAGTATACAATAATCCAAATGACCCTTTCTGCATGTGGGACATACTCCTTTCTGTCCCTCACATTCCTGGAACATTTTCTTTTCTTTTTTCCCCTCCAACTCTTCTGCAGATAATTGTGAATATGTGCTAGTGTGCGAGTACAGGTTGACAAGTCGAAAGGAACTTGTAAGTTAGTCATATGTAATGCAGTAAGACTGTTTGATGCGTCGTTCTGGCTTCCTGGTGTACATATTTGTTGGAGAAAAGCCACAAAAAAGCTTGATTCGCCCCCTTTTCAATCAAATTTTGTGTTTTGAAGGAAAAGTGAGACTGCTTATGAAACATCAGACAGAAATCCAAAGTGCTCCCTGCTGTACACAAGAGTTGACTTATCTTTGTGCACCGTAGTAAATGTATAGACTCCTTCCTCCACATTTCTCAGGAATTTGTAAGATAATGAAATCTTTAATAATCAATTGTTGTAATACAATGAAATCTGTGTTGTGTAGTGTACAGAATAAATCATGAGCATATATATGTATTATCTATCAAGAGTTCAATATATATTGGTAAGTGTGTCATATAGACCTGTGTGTTCTTTTATTCATTCTTGTAATATGACTGCTGAGATGGGTTCAACAATGTTGGTAAGAGGTACAGGTGACATATGAGAATGTATTATTACATAGAGTGTTTGGTGAGTATGGTATCTTCAAATGTGTGATATGAATTGAAAAGTTGTAATCATTGCCAGTTGAGGAAAAAAAAGAAGAAGATTTGGTCTTGTGTCATTAATGTTTTCTTCCATATCTTGAAGGGATAACATTGTTGATAAGATCAAAATATTTTAGAAGCTAGGTTCTCCTAAAATGTTGATTAAACAATTCTGTTTTACTATATACATCTCTTATTTCCCTATATTTTTCTTTTTCACTTTTTGTTAGGTATGGGTACCTTATCGTGCATGTTATAAAGTTCCTGAAGAATTTCAAATATTGTTACGAGTTAGATGTCCACTAACATTGATTCCTTAGACTAAATAAGAAGGTTAATATGTTATTTTGTTCTCTGTATGAATTAACATATTTTGACTATGATAAATGACATGCATAGATCAGACTAGCTCTATCAATCTTTCTCTTTTTATCACTCCCAACACAGCCACGCAATTTGAACGTGTGCGCTGCTTGCTCATTGGCTAACGCTCAGCCATGCTTCATTATGATTGGCTAGTGGCTAAAGATACATGTCAACCATTAGGTTTGTATGTTGGTAAGACTGTAAATCCCTCTTGTGGCGAGAAAGAGAGAGTGATCGCAATCGACCAATCAAATCCCTCAAAGTTAAATGCAGTACAAATTAGCAATAGCATATTTTGGCAGCCAATATAAACTAAAAGGTAAACCATCCTTACATGTATTTCTACATTGAATTTAAACTCCCTTCTTTTTTTCTGTTTGCAAAATGATCAAAATAAAATAGTTCCCTATTTGTTTATAGTGAAAGCCTATTCTACCCGAAATACGATAGACACATTTGTCTACTGCTTCATACTACGTTTCTAACTGCTTTACATGCAATTATTATTATCCCTTGCGAATATTGATTTTGGTTTTGGACTTAAATGCTTTACCGTTTTGGGTGAAAGAATTAAAAAACCGGGTGGGATACATGAAATCTTAACTAATATTCAGATGAAGTCAATATCATAATCCTTCGACCTTCAAAGATTCTGTCCATTTCTGAGAAATGTGAGATTCATGTTGGTGGTGCTAGGTGTTATACATCCGTGATGCTAAAGGTGATATGTGAACGGAGATGCAATGATGAAGGTTAAAGATATGTGTGAGAATTGATAGGTGTGGTGTACTGCTTTATAGTGATGTTAAAGTGTCGACTTTGTGTATGCATGATAGGTAGAAATTTCACAAAAATAGGGGTAATTTGGGAGATGTTTGACCGTTTGCAGAGGATATAAGGGGAACCATTCTTTTTAATTTAAAGAGCAAGAAATATGACAAAAGAGAAGGAGCCTGTAACCCGAATAATATAAGGCAAATTCCCCCCAAAAAACAATACTTTCTGTGTTATATTTAGAGCATATTTTGTACAAAAAGGGTCATATTTGGGGGGAAATGGTCTTGAAAGTCCACAAATGTAGGGCCATTTGTTTCACTCCAGTCATGCGTCCCCCCTTTGAATGTGAAGTGACACCACCAGGTCAGTCTTAGCTGCCAAGTGCCATCCATTCCCATTTATGTTTTATGCAGACCAATTCCCAGTTTTAACTTGAAAGATTGGTTGTGTGTTAGGAATAATGTTTCTACTGAGAAAAGTATACCCAAAAGTTGTAGAGTGATGGTTGTTGCGATGTATTGGTAGAGAACATGTTGAGAATATTAAAAAGTTGAAAATGATCTGGTGATTGGATAGAAAGATCGATAAAGTTCAAAGGTCATGGAGATGACCAGGTTGTCTAGGTTACAAGGTCATTCATTGTCAGCCGCAGTCTTCCTGGAAGAGCATTTTCTGCAGACGTCATTCTCCAGAGTCTAGATATCATTGAGTTCATCTACGTGGTACAGGTATCGGCGTTACAGATTTGTTTGTCACTCTTGGTGATGTAAGAGAATTGAAGTGTGTGTGTCTGACCATCAATAACTTGGGAGCATGCTTGGAAATATCTGTTTGTCCGTCCGTCTGTTTATTGTCGTCAAGGTCGGCTGAAGGGGGTGATGTAAACTGATGTTCCAGAGAATCTTCATGAGCAACAGGAAAAGAAACTTCAAGAGCAACAGGAAAATAAGAGTAGTGAATGTATTTAATCATTTCTATCATGTATAGATAACGTGTTGTAGTAATTGTGTATAATTTGTTGGGAGAAATGTATTTGCACGGTAACTATTAGGAACAATTCACATTTAGTTTCTGTCTATGAATCGTATTCTTTCTTTTTGGGGTTCTTTTTGTAAACACCTTTCATGAAAAGGAATTTATATTTTAATATGGCTTACATGCCTGTATTTTGGGGGTTACAGACTCACAGGACATTGTCCCAAAGTTGGATGTGTAATATCTCATAGGAATTTGTGCTACACAATTATAAAATCATATCAAATTAGAATTTGATTTCTTGACCAATATTGATCTTTTTTTCAGCTTTCTTCATTGTAATTCTTTGTGTGTATAAGAATGATATGACAAATTTGAGTATGTCAAGTTTTCCACCCTTTTATCAAATTATCAAAGCATTGACTTTAAAATTTGAAACTTGAAATTTGTCTTAATTTCATGAAATGAAATATGCTGAAATTGAAATCCTGTTTCCCTTTGTTACTGTCAAATACATTGACTTTTTTTCCTTCTTTTTTGTTGTCGTGTTGTCGTGTTGAATAAATGAAGAAAGATTAATGGTTCTGTCCAAAGCGTAAGTAATCCACACTTAAAATGAACAAGTGCATTGGTAAGTCCTGTGTCCACATAGAAACAAGAACAAATGCACTGTGTTTGTTTCTTCAAAAAAAGAATGACCTCGTACAGTCTGTACATTCGGTAGGCCAATTCCCCCTAAGCAAAGTGCATTGGTAAGTCATCAGGGATGCAATAATAATAATAATGCACAAGTAAGTGTGTTCCTGTATGACTGAGCTCAATACTACTCCATACGTAGACAGCTAGCCATCTCAATCATCTGCTAAGATCAGATAAGTATAAAGTAAAGAGATTGGTAAGTTGTTCATTCACAGGATGTACAATCAATGCACAATTTGTGATGCAATTCTAGTTGATTCAGAAAAAGAAGAAAACATTTCAAAAAGTAGATTTTAAGTAAACCCAAGTTAATTCTGAAGTAAGAAAGGAAAATGATAAATCGAAGGAAATCTCTCATGAAGTGGAGTGAACATAATGAGACATTAATTTGTTCTTTTGTGAATGATTTTTTTTATAAATCTGCACAATAAGGGGGCTTCCTTTTATTTTGCTAGAATAAAGATATGAGGAGTTGATATTTTGGTAGTTATAAGCCTGTAAAGCACCCCATTCACTTCCAATCATTCCTCCTATAGGAGATTCCTGTCTTTTCATTAAAAGGTTTGTGGGTGAGATACCCAGAAGACTACCGGTAATGATAATTAGCAAAAACAATTTGGAAGCACCAAATCTAAAAGAGATGATTTTGGAGAGTTTTTGTGGACATGTGTTTTTCTGATCTTAAATTTGTTACAAATTAAGTTTCTTTGTGACCCTGACTACTGGTCTCTATAATGACTAGATATATATTAGAGTAAGCTCTATCATTGATACTTGGTCAAAGTAAAGATCAAGATGCGCTTCATTGATTTGCCAAGTTGGAGGACAATTTAATAATCCTTCACAGAAATTTCTATAGAGTTCTAATCCTTTTGTCCTCTTGCACAAACTTTGCGAGCCAGAGTGCTTGAATAAACTTAACACTTTTTTCCCTCTAAAACTGGACATTCTTCTCATTTTTAACTGGGTTAGGAACATCCAACCGATGAGTTATATATCATTTTAAAGCTGCGAAACCCCTCCTTTAAAATCACACCTAAACTCTTAGATCATATATGGTGACTGTTGATTTTGTGGTACCTGATCACATATTGTACTTGATATTTGGAATTCCAACATGTCTTGGTCCCATGTTCAGATTGATTTGGTTTAAATTGACCGATAAACTTCATGGATGGATAGGTATACAAGGATGTAGAAGCCATACAAGAAATTTGAAATCATTATGCAAAATGACACAAGTTTTGTAGAAAAACCAATGTTAGTAATGTTCAGCGTTTGTATTTATTTCAGTTCATGTTTTCGACAAAATTGGGAATTTCGACAAATTTGCTGCTGGAAGCCCCCTTTGTGTGCCTGCCAAAATATTTCAAAACTGAAAGTAAATGATCAAACAATGTATTTCCTTTGCAGCCGGGTAAGTATGGCTTTGTCTGATAGCTGTATCATAGAGCAGAAATTATTGATATTTTGTATTGTCTTTAACAGCTGCCTATAAGTACGCTGATGGTAAGAAGATTGACAGCCGCAGGGTTCTGGTAGATGTGGAGAGAGCTAGGACGGTCAAGGGATGGACACCAAGAAGACTAGGTGAGTCAGCAATTGTATCTTTAAAGGCATCATTTAACAATGTGAAATCTGAGAAGTATGGCCCTACGCATTATCAGTGTTTGTTATATGGTGTAATATTGAAGCCCTTAAAAAATTGCGCTTCAAAATGGTCATGAAGTGCCTCAAAAAAAATTAAAAATCTTTGAGTGACCGTTTTTTACCATACCGGTACTCATGTTCTCCAATAGCCTGTAGTGTTATGAAAAACCCGATGAAAAATGAAATTTTGAGTTCCAATCATAAATATCTTGATAATCAGACAGGCGTGGGATTCCTGACTGACCTAAAGGTTTATAATTATGATTGCAGCATGAGTAAAATCCAGGATTTTGTTTCAGAATCTGAGGCAATTTTACTAAGTCACTTTAACCCATCCATTATGATCTTGTATTTGCCTTTGTAGTTTTAGGTTCCTCCACATTCAATTTGTTATTCACATTTTATAGTTCTGTCTGAATAATCAACAGTCAACAGTGTGATTTTGAAGAGGAAACACCAATGAATTTGCTGTATGGATATATTTTCCCCACAGAGTAGATGATTACTTTTTCATTTTTGATACAATTGTATGTTTTACTGAGCTCAAAATTAGAAATTTTAGGGTCCATGATACACTATGATACACATGATGCCAATGAATAAAATTGTTAGTTCTGGGGGCATGTGTATCGAGAGTTTAGATGCCCATGTGCCCTGGGTGCCACACTGTCTGTGTTGAGCCCGGTTTTGTTTGAAGAATTTCACATTACAAGGTCAATATGAGTACAGTCAAAATAGCGACCACCCAAGGGAAACACAAAAAGTGGTCTTTGTAGACAGGTTCCTTTAGTACATCTTTCAATGAGAAACCACTTTCAAGGGAAACAAAAACTGAAGGTGGTCACTATCACTAAAGCAGGTTTGACTGTATTATCAATCTGAAGAGAGGAATGGATTATTCTAGCCATTTAGATGCAATGCTTTTCCTAACCAAGTATGCTTGACTGCTTTGTTTAGGTGGTGGTTTGGGAGGGACGCGTAGAGGAGGACCAGACGTTAACTCAAGGCATTCAGGCAGAGATGATCCGTCTGGAAACAGGTAAGATACAATACAGTCTCAGAGTTACAGCTTTGTGGTTCTTGATGGTCTGTCAACAATAATTCAGACCTGGGGGGTGTTTCACAAAGCCTTTTTTCAATGACAATTGACAGAAATCAGTGACAAATCTGCTGATCACCAATCAGAAGCAAGGATATCAGGAGCTTATAACAAAAACGTTTATTTGTCACTGATGACAAGTTTTGTGAAACCCCCCCCCCCCCCCTGGTAAATTGCACCTTGCAATGAAGTGCTAATTCCCATGTGTCGGGATTCTGAAAAGCAAGGTTCACCCTGGTATACAATTAAATTGATTTTAATAAAAGCAAAAAAATGAGGGAAACAAATAAGTGAAAACTTGACTAATATCCAATTAGAAATAGGAAAGTTATGATTTGTTGAAGTTGTCATCAGTGAATTACAAATTTGCAACACTGTGACTTTCTTCAATTTGCTCTGTACAGAAAATTTCATAAACTTTTATTTTCTTAGTTATTGATGACTAAACATATTTGTATAAATAATGTTATTTAGGATAATTGTATGATTGTAAATTTCTCAAGGGACTTAAAAAAAAAAAAATTTACAGGGCAAACGATAGGGGACCTCGGAAGATGCGCCAATTTGTGTCTGATTAATAGCACCTTTAGAATATTATATTTTAATCTTTATTTTGTAATCTAAATGTTTTTTTCTCAAACTTTCGCTGACCTGATTCTCTCAAAACATTTATAACTTTGATTTTACTTTGCACAAGATAATGCCAGTTATTTATTACACTGGTGCTACAGGTTTGTTTTGTATGAATTGGATGTATTTGATACAATACCATCATCCAATATTTTCTTCATGTCTTTACACTGCCCAAAACGATAGTCACCGATTGGTGGAAGCCTTGCGCTTTGCAACACGATGGCTCTGCAAGTTTATCATTTCCCATCGTGTTAGCTCTTTGACAAGCCATTTAACACTGATATAGGTTAATCTTGCACTGGATGCCTTTGGTATCTCTTAACATGAAAACGATGTGGCACAGGCAGATTATTTGTGTAGCATATAATGAGTTACTAAATGACAACATTTTTTCATGTTAAAGGAAACCAAAACCTTCATACTAAATTACTTTTATTGTAAAGTTTAAAAGATTTGAATAAAATCAGTGAAAATTTGAACAAAATCGGGCAAGGAATAAGAAAGTTAGAGCCTTTTGAAATGACTAGTCACTAGAGGGCGGTATTCAATTTGATGACATCATCTGTGAACAACTCTCCATGCCTTTTGTACATAAAATTTCACAATTTTTTTGTTTTCTTCGTATTTATTTGTGTTCTTGATCCGACTTCATAACATGTGAAGTAGAATATCATTTTGCATTCTATATATTGCTTTCAGGGGAGTACATTATCTCAATCACAAGAAAGAAGGAAAAACATGAAATTTGATGTACAAAAGGCATGGAGAGTTGTTCACAGATGATGTCATCAAATTGAATACCGCCCTCTAGTGACTAGTCATTTAAAAAAGCTCTTACTTCCTTATTCCTTGCCCGATTTTGTTCAAATTTTCACTGATATTTTTCAAATATCTTAAACTTTACAATAAAAGTAACTTAGTATGAAGGTTTTGGTTTCCTTTAATCTTTTCTTGTTTCATTCAGGGAAAAAGAACGTGAACGGGAACGGGAGGATGAAGAAAGTGATCGCCGTGAAAGAGACGAACCAGAACGTGAACGTGAAAGAGATAGAGATCGCGAGAGGAGACGTGACAGAGGTGATCGCGGCGATCGTGGGGATCGAGGTGATCGTGGTGACCGAGCTGATCGTGGGGAACCAAGGGAACGACGAGACAGAGGAGATAGAGGAGACCGCGAGCGCAAGAGGAGAGGTGAAAATGAAGAGCGAGAGAAGGATCCTGAACGGGATCGCGACAGGGATCGCGAGCGTGACCGTGGTGGACGACGTGACAGAGACCGTGGTGAGCGGGGCGAGCGGGATCGTGATCGCGGCAGGCGAGAGCCGCGAGACAGGGATCGAGAAAGGGGGGAGCGGGATAATAAGGATAGGGACAGGGATCGCGATCGAGGAGAAAGACGACGGGATCGCGACCGAGACCGATCCCAGGAGGAGGGAAGCAGGGATGAAGGGAGCAGGGACAGGGAAGAGGGGAGCAGGGACAGGGATGAGGGGCGAGATGAAAACAGGAAGGGGCAG
The DNA here is from genome assembly GCA_035222895.1 of Strongylocentrotus droebachiensis. Taxonomy (NCBI): domain Eukaryota; kingdom Metazoa; phylum Echinodermata; class Echinoidea; order Camarodonta; family Strongylocentrotidae; genus Strongylocentrotus; species Strongylocentrotus droebachiensis. The sequence continues at coordinate 80,551 of JAVYIG010008978.1, forward strand.
TTTGAGGGTGAAGGGATGAGGAAGGGTGAGTATGGGGACGAGAGGGGGGAGCAAGAGGGGGAGGGGTATAACCGGGAGAAAGAGGAGGGTGAGGCGGGAGACGGGTACGGAGATGAAGAGAATCGGTACAAAGATGTAAAAAGGGAGGAGGATTATGGGGCTGAGGAATTCGATGCTAAGCTCAAGGAATTCCGAGGGATGGAACCTGAAGATGAGGTACAGGATGAGGACCAAACTAACGGTCTCTCCAAGCAAGAAGACGATGAGGGCGCTTTTTAAGCATTTTCAAAATTGTAGTTGGGAAGAGTAGAGACTGATCACAATTTAAAAAAATGAGAGAATGAATTATCTGAAGGATAAATTTTTATTAACAACAAACTACGAGATCATATTTTTACATTTTATTTTCATCATCAATCACATTCTGTAGGGCCGAGCATAACACGTACAGGTACACCATTGTAGAAAAGACTTCTGACTTTGGGTTATGTTAGTTACATGTTCAAATTGGTAAGTGTAAACATTAGAATTAATTTGCAAAGGCTTGTCTAGAATGTAAAAGTTGATAGCTCTCTCACCGAAAGAATCCCCTCACTCAAAAATGCTGTGCTGTAAGCTACAGTCTTATGTTTGTAACAAAGCTACACCTAGGATATTATTGTATATATGTACCTTCATTTTGTCTTGTTTTTAGGTCTTTTAATTGTCAATGCTTATTTTAGTATAACTTTCTCGTCTACATGGTGATGACTATCAATGATTCCAAATGCATTTTACAGTAACTTCATCTATTCTGTCAAGGACTATTCACATATGTGTGTATTTTTTCCCCTTCAATACACATATAGATTTTCAAATTCTGGGGAAAAGTTGGCATCTATAATTAGTGTATATACATCCAATTCATCCAGTTTACGCTACCTTTCAAAGAATATTAGTATTGGTAGCTTAATTGCACCTTTTTTTTAATATTGTGGAGATTTGAACAGAAGTATACTAGTATGAGTTATTTTCATAGGGGGTTAAGGTTTTAAACAATAATGGATATAATTTTTAAAAATGTGATTGTATATTTCTCACATGTGTACACTCATTTGTTGTTATTAGCATGGGATCCAATGTGAAAGTGTACCTTTAACAAAAATGTTCAGCTAGAATGTGTGTAAGCAACCAAAACAAAATCACCCTGCTTCATATGGGCTAACCGAGTATGAAGAAAATAAAGAAAATAAAGAATAACATGAAATAACGCTCACGGAACTAAAGTCATACTTAGGTTCTTTGTGGGCCCTGTTTCATGCGAGGGCTTGCATCGAGTAGTCAAATCACAATTCACTTTTATGTTAATTGAGAATGTATATAAACTTGTAAAATCTCTCACAAAAGTGATATTTGACATTGATATTTTGAATATAATATTGTGACATGGATGCTTTAACATATAATTCTAAGTATTTTCTGGTAATTCCTACACATTAAATGTCAATGAGTCATACAACACAATGATGGCATAGTATTGCACTTCACAACTTGATGTTTTATTTTTTTTAATTTTTTTTTCCCTGGAATCTAAAAATGCTTTGTATTTGTATTTCCTGAATAAAAGTCAAATGTACAGAATTGTCTGATTTTTCTCTACAGTAAAGCTGTCTTTGTTCATTTTGTTGTTGGAAAGGGAAGGAGAAAGAAGAGATAATGATGAGATGAGTAGAAGGCAAGAGGCACAGTGAGAAAAGATGTAAATATGAGATACAATCAGGCCTGCTTTAGTGACCACCTGTATAGAAGGATCAAATTTGTTGTTTCCCTTGAGCATGATTTCTCATTGAAACATGTACTTAAGGAACTTGTACATAAAGACCACCTGCCTATAAGGACCATTTTTCTTGTCTTCCTTGGGTGGCCTTTATAGACGGGTTTTACTGTGCATGTAGTTGGAAATTTAATGTAGAAACATAAGATGAATGATGGATGAAACATTAGAACATAAGGGTAGAGGTCTAGATTGAGAAAATATAGAGAGAATTAAATAGGAGTTTAAAGAAACTTGGTAATATTGTTCAGATTAGAGAAAGTGGTGCTGAGGTAGTGACTTCAATGCTAGATGTACGAAAGTTTGAGTGAAAACAGACCATTATTAATGATAACAAATGGGGAAAAACTTAGCTGATCAATTTCTGAATTCTCCCAACTATTTATGTCTTATTTTCACGTAAAACAGTTTGGAAAATTCAATTCGTTGGGAGAATTTACTGTTGAAGAGTGTCGCTAGGTGACGCCTTCAAAGAAAACCAGAAATATCTTTGTGGCTTGAGAATTTTTTTCAGGATTTGCACGTTAGAGAGTTAGTATAGTAGAAGGAATATAATAAGTTTCATTTAATACAAAATTTACAGTTTGTCCATGTCACCGAGTCACTTTAAAGAGGGACAGATTGAAGGATGAAATACAAGGAAATACTTTCATGATAGAAATATAAAACAAAGAATAACATGAGAAAAGATAGAAAGAAAAGTTTATAAAGGGTGAAAACGGAACAAGACCGGGATGCATGTACATGTATATACCAGTGGCGGATCCAGGGGGGGGGGGGGGCACGTGCCCCCCCCCCGGCCCAAACAAATATGTTAAAATCAGCCCCAAATTCGCCAAAAATATACTGGCAAAAAGGGACGTGCCCCCCCCCCCCCTACGGCAAAAAAAAATTGTGCTCTCACCCCCCCCCCCCCCCCCCACCCCCCGTGTGCCTCCCTGGAAGAAATTCC